>JAXGGA010010135.1:0-48296 GCA_038373865.1 Uloborus plumipes
CTATCACTCAGCTGTGTATTAAATTTCATTCAATTATGACGATTCCTTCATGGTGTTTTAATTTTCACAAACATGAGTTTTTTTTTATTATCTTTATCTAAATTTGTAAGCGTCTACTCTTGAAGACAAAATTCCATCAATTTTGGTCACATATCTATTGCGCATTTCGGACGATTAAAAAAGAACTATAAAGCGCCCCCTAGCGGTAAAAGTTAAAATGCACTTAAAACACACAATGCAATAGAACTTATTAGAAAAGGATATTAAATTCTATGATTTTTTTCGTAATGTACGCTTAACCTTGTGAATATCGAAACAAAGAAGCACATAAAATATATTCTTGAACGTCCGCCATTACTGAAATATTCGAAATCTCAGATGGCCGCGTATCCAAAATGACTCGTAATTATACGTAGTATATGCACACCAAGTTATATGCTTCTATCATTAAAGGCACAATTCCACTTTTTTTTCATATATCTGCTGCACTATTGTATGTTTTTTCTAATGAAAATAGTTGATTGTTCGTATACAGTCGAACCTCGTTAATTCGAAGACGTTTAAAACAAATTACTATTAAGACGAACTCCATTTCTGATCCCCGCCGCTTTTGAATTAACGCAGTGTTTGCTCCTTACGTTAGCGTTTTAGTTCATCCATTTATTTCATTTTTTTTTTTAAATAAGCATAACAATATACTAATTATTGACGAAAATTATGCATACTGGTTTTTAAAGGTAAAATATAATTTGAAGCAGGGCTACAACCAGACTTTTGTTTCAGGAGGGTTGAATTTTGTTAGAATAGATTACTTAGATAAAAGAAGACGTATGAGAACACTGACGTGATCAAATATACAAAATTATGTATGCTACAATGAAGAAATAAAATAAAATCTGATGTGTGCAGTACATGATTCAATGCACACTTATTAAATAATGAATGTATTTTTCATAACACAAAAAAATAGGTGTATGTACCCATTCAAACGCATTAAAAGTAATACTTCTTAAGTGTTTTTTTTTTTTTCTTTTTGATGAGATTTTTAAAAAATTCTAGTTTTTATTGGTGTCTGAAATTTGAAGTTGCAATAAAATAAAAATATGTGCGAGAACCCAGTTTTCAGATTTTTCAAATCAAGTAATAATAAAAATATTTTAATTATAATTTTTTCAAACAAAAAAGTGTGTCAAAAAACATCTTTTGGAATATTTAAAAAAAAAAAAAAAATTCGGAGAGGGGTTGAACCCTATAAACTTCTTCCTTGCATACGGCCCTAATTTGAAGTGCCTTTAAAATAACTTTTGGAAAATTTCTTTCAAACACGAAAACATTGTCCAGTAGGTAAAAATGTGCGGAACTCGAAAATTTCTTTCGTCGATTGAAAATATTTCATTACTATGAAAACACCGTCCGGAAACTGAGCTCTCTCAGTCGCGTCGAAATGATAAAAATAGAAGAACGGGAGCATTGCTCTCTGTCCGCAAAAAGTTCAATTTATCAGCGAAGCTCTCAAATATTTATTTTCCTTTTCCCAATCAATTAATATAACGAGTCGCAAACCAGAAGTATGCTTTTAAAAAATTTTAGTTGTATAATAGACCTCCGATTAAAGTTTTTCGTCTGGTATTTTAACCGGTAACATTTTCGTTGTAGGAAAAGAAATTTTTTTGGAAAGATTTGTTGTGCTGATGTAGTTCAAATTAAACGCTAATAGCTGTCTCCCCTCCTTTAATTGAAAAAAAAAAAAAAAATGCTTTTTTTTTTTATCATTCATCGTTGGTATGTTGAATACAACCGTAACAATATCACGTATACTACACTGAAACCTTTCTTGACAACAGCATCGTGACGTTTGCGTGACGTTAGCCTATGAAAACGAGCTAGATAAAACGTCACAGCCTACTTGGCGAATTAGAGGAGATCGCTGACTGCTTGTGAGCTCTTATTGGCTCCGCCCGTAGTGACGTTCAGTGTCAAGTTAAGTTGCATTCTAGTATAGTACTCATGACATATTATGATAATTATTTTGATTTTATACTCTCTATGATGTATCGCACTTAATATGAATGAATTTACTGGCCACCAAGGTGCTAACTTTTCTGACTCCATAGACAAAATAAAATACCTGAGCTTCCGCCAAAAATAAATAAATAAACTAATAATAAAATAAAAAGTATTTAAGATAAATTATATTATTTTTAAACGGCATTTATTTCTTTTTCTTTTCCTTCTTTTTTCTTTCTTTCTTTCTTTTTTTGTACGATTTCCATATTTAATTTTAACTTTTCAGTAAGAACTTTTTTAGTAAGAATTTTTCAAACCTCCTTTAATATTTTATTTCATTTTTTTTTAATTTCTTCTTCATATTTATTAATGTTTTCAATGTTTTACAAACGCATTTAACGCTTTTGAAATTGGAAAAATGTAGTCCAGTTTCATGAATTAAACGAACGTATCTCTTTACGAAAAATAAGCATCATAGAGGAAAAAAAAAAACAATTAAAGTTTGTTATTACATTTGAATACTTTGATGTTTTTTCAAATAGAAAATATCAAACATTTCAAACGTTGCAAATCGAAATAGCACACAACTTTTCTTCCAAAAACCACATATTATTTCATTTATTGATTTATTTCATTTATTGATTTATTTTATTTATTAATTTATTTTATTTTAGTTATTTATTTATTTATTTTTTGTTACAAAGTTGACCCGTGACAAAAAATAAAAAAAAACTCATATTGTCTTCACTGTTTCTGTACATTTCCCTCCTCTAAACGAATATCAAGGAATATTTTAACTCCTTGAAAGAGAAAACGAAAGAAAGTATTCATAATATAATACATCTATGCAAGACCCCCGTAAAGAAAACAAAACTGACTTGACGAACCCATTTCTGTGTGGTTTTTTTATTCTTCTCTTTTTTCGTGGGGGTCTTCTTCCAAAACAAGACTTGAAGGAATACAATCGGAACCGCTAATAAATTCTAAACGAACACTACACCGAATTTCACACATTATAAAGGCTTCTTCAATTATGCGTCAAAATATATCATTTTATGTTTTTAATTCGAAGTCTTAATGCACTTTAATAAATAAACTTTCCGAAAGAAAACATGATGGTTTTTGTAGATTTTTTTTCTGCTAATTTGTTGCTCCGTTGTTTTTCATTTCTGTCTTTTTATTAAATCATAATTAAGCAAACGATCCTTTTAAAAATGTTTTTTTTTCTTCGTTTTCGGTTCCAGATTTAATTTAGGAAATAAAAACTGCCAATTCCATAATTAAAGCAAAGAAACATATTTCATCGTTTCTTTCTTGTAGTACCTGAACAAAGATGAACTTTTTTTTGTGTATTTTCTTATTAATCTATAAATCACAATAAGTGTCAAATCAGGAGGAAAATCGAGTTTGATATGAAGTTCTTTCCCTTTTTAATTTCAGTTTTTATCATCTTAAATACTCGTGCTTCTTTTTTAGATACTAAAAGACAAATTCGAATTCTTGCATCACTTGGAATATAAAGATGTAATGAGTATTACAAAATTTTCTTTATAAATTAATGCCACAAATTATTGTGGGCAAATTTTCACTGCTGTTTGGTAGATTATTGTTATTTATGTTTCATGGTTAAATTTACAATGTTTCCTAATTATTCGGAAACTGGTGTTATTTGTGCATGGAATTTGCCATTGTTTAAAAGAAATATTCTTCATCATTCTCTTTTGCAATCGTATTAAAGTTATATGTATCGGAAAGGCCATGAGTTATTTCTTTAATATCAATTGATAGTTTCTTAATTCTATAGAATTCTTTGCACTGTAAAAAATGAATGTTTTTTCTAAGTATAATACAGCTAATTTTATGGTAATAAACTGTAAAAATTGCTAGTTTTACAGTAACAAACTAAAATTTCTACTTTTACAGTAAAAAAAAAACTAAAATTGCTAATTTAACAGTTTATTACCGTGCATTTTACAGTTTTAAACTGGAACCTCTGCTGCCAGTATTATACTATTGTTTTTACAGTATAATACAGCTAATTTTGAGGTAATAAACTAAAATTACGGTAATAATCTGTAAAATTATGGTAATAAACTATAACATTATTATGTGCAATGAGTTACCGCCAATAAGAGGATTTTTGCCTCCGGCTCGATCATTGGCTATTCCTAACTGAGGAGCCCATAATAAGGGCGAAACTGCAGTCTTAGGATGCTATATGATCGAGCTGTGGGTGCATTTGCTATAACATTATTAAGTTTACAGTTTATTACTGTGCATTTTATACTTTTAAAACGGAACCTCTGCTGCCAATTTTTTTCTGTAAAAACAGCACTTTAATTTTTGCAGTGTGGGTTTTTTATTAAATTTAACTTGTTGATGTTTTACTTTAGTTTTCCAATTGATCTAAGTTGTTTATTCGAAAGTTTATTATACTAAAAAGCAACTTAACTTGACACTGAACGTCACTACGGGAGAAGCCAATAAGAGCTCATAAGCAGTTAGCGATCTGCTCTAATTCGCCAAGTAGGCTGTGACGTTTTATCTAGCTTGTTTTTCATAGGCTAACGTCACGCATACGTCACGATGTTTTTGTCAAGAAAAATTGCAGTTGAGTATAGTTATTATCTTTATTAGTATAATATTCGACGCTTAACACATATGCTCACAGCTCAATAAATATGACAAAACACGAATGATGCAAAGCTTAAAATTTCATAAGTGAGTTTTGGAATCGATTTCGCAATCCGCGAGTTCTATTTGATTGTCTTTTTCCTGTGATATTCTCCGATGGATCAGATACAGATAGCACAGAAAGTTGGAATGCAGATTTCAAATCGCTGCTTAATTATGATTTTTTTTTCATGCATTATGTATACCAAGTAGCAGGGGTGCACACAGGGGGCCATTATGGCGCAAGTTGCGCCATCAAATTTTTGGGGTGAATTTTTAAAACTAATTTATTTATTTAAATTATTTATTAATTTATTTTTTAATTTAAATTATTCACTGATTTTTTGAAATGAAAATTATTCATTAATTTATTTTTTTAAATTTAACTTATTTCTTTTATTACTTTATTATTATTTATTATTTATTTTGTGTGTGTGTGTGTGTTTGGAATTTCTGGAAGCAAAAAAAGCGATTATATTCTGCGCATAATTATTGCTTTTAAAATATAAATAAATTAAAAAAAAATAATAGTTATAATTTAAAAAAATGAACAAATAATATTTAAAAAAAATAATAGTTATAATTTAAAAAAATGAACAAATAATATAAAAAAATAAATAACATTTAAAAAAATAAATAAATAACATTTAAAAAACTAAATAAAAAAAGTTTGGCAAAAATGAAAAATAAAAAAGCACAAGAGGGTTGTGAAAATTTTTAAGGGGGAAATTGCGCCATTGAACTTGGGGGGGGGGGGGGATGGGCACCCTGCCAAGTAGAAATCTACTCAATGTTATTTCAAAATTTTAAGCTTTTGACTAGTAATTAGCATTTTAAATTGATTAATTATGTATGAATCACAACATGACTAAGGTAAGTTAAAAGCGTCAGTGTTGAAAAATTGTTTTTTGGCCGCGGTTTTAGGAAACATTGGTTTTGTCACAGCTTCACTAACTGATTTTAGTACTCGTTCCGTTATCGTGTTGTATATTTTGAAATGACTGGAACTTTGATAAAGAGGCACTAAAGTGATTTACACTAGTTTCTTATTTCTTCGTCAGTACCTTAATCATTTCTTTGAATCTAATTATAATAAATTGTTTTCTTATTAATCTTTGATTTGTCTGGATATTGTTTTAAAATGTTTTAATTTTTTCCCTCGTGATATTTCTTGAATGTTTATAGATAGCAACGGTCAGGAAAGGGGGGGGGGGGAGGATTTTGAAATTTTTAGTGCAAAATAATAAATTTAGAAACGTTTTTGCATTTAATTCCAATGATTTTTTATGTCACAACTTGTTTTTTCTATTTAGCAATCCACATGAAAACATGTAGACTGGGTAATTGAAACATTTAAGCTTTTTTTTTTATATATAATTTTTACACTTAATGTCAGAATTAAAGAGCTACCCAACTCCAGGAGAATTTGAAAGCTCTCTCAGACAAAATTCGTCGTTTTTTTAAAAAATGAGCTCAAGTTGGTTTTTTCTTGCAGAAATTAGTTTAATTTTCTTTGTGCGAAGTCGGTGTATTTTTCAGAAGCTCGTAAGTGCTGCAAATATTTTTTCATTTTTCCTTTTTTTTCAGTTAATAATGGTCGTTAATTTTTGTTAAAATTTGTCAAAAAAAAAGAAAAAAAATGCAAGTATATACAGAGTAACCAGTAATTCACACTCTAATGTTAAAATTTACATAACGACCTCCCTTTACCTCTCATCAGCACGACCCTGAATGGGGGTAATGTTGACAAATTTTTATCTGCCTGCTTCTAAAATTTATTTGCCCTACTTTATTGGCATTACTTTCTTCGATTTGAGTTCCACAGCACTTAGTAAACGACATGTTCTCCTCAAATGCAATCACTTCACGTGAGCAGCTGTAAACAGTTGTGTAACACTTTCATGCCAGAGCCTTAAAACATGCTGTTGTTGAATCTGATCTTTCATTGCCGCGAGAAAGTTTTCTTTCTCTCATTCAGCGTACGAAATGGTCTTATAGTTTTCTAAAATAAATAAATACTGCTATCGATTATGTAATAGAAACAAGCGAGCGGATCATCATTCGACATTATTCGTTGTCTTGTATTTAGAACTCCTATAAACTATGACGGCCTAATCGGCCATCACGTCTTGCTTACGGAAGCTAGCGTTAGAAAACGGATACGGAACAAACTGATTGACTGATTCTACGTGATGATTGGCTGCTTGTCGTGTAAGAATTGGGTAATTGCACTTTTTTTTAAATTATTTTTTATGAGTGGAGAAACACATTTCTAAAAAGTTTTCTCGTGCGTCAATATTTTGTGTGTTCTTTCATTCTAAAACTTAGCCATCTATGTCTTGCTTTTTTCCCACGAGTCTACTTGTCTGTTTTTTTCTTTTATTGCATTAAAAATAAAAACAATTATACAAGTTGACTGAATTCGGCAACATCATCATTGCTTCGTTGCAGAAATTCCTTTGCATTTCGTTCTCTTTTTCATTTCCAAATACAGGAATGTTTTAAACATTTAAAACTATTCCTGTACACACAAAAGGTTTTACATATCAACAATTATTTATTAAAAAAAAAAAAAAACATTTGCAGTTTTCTCGCGTTTTGAATGCATTTCGCGTTGATTCAACCAAACAATCTCTTACTTTCGTCAATGCTAAGTCTACATGAAAAACATTTCTATTTTCTCAACAACTTTTCCTATTCTTGGAATATTTTGTAAAAAATGTATTCAGGGTTTCTTCAACTTTTCAGCGTTAAGAAACGAGAGATAGAAGGTGAGGGATGTCTTATTGGTTTTCTAAATTAAGAGACTTCCAGTCAGACACGTCATTTCGAATTTTTTCAGGGAATGGGGAACAAAGGGGCAGTACTCATTGTAAATCATACCGAAAAACCATGCCTACTTTTGTGTAAATACATTGAATTTTCCTAAGCCACCGAGAGCAATTGACTTGTTTATTTCCAGTTAATCCTTTATTTTTAAAATTCTTTAATTGTGCCAAAAAATGTAGCCAGAAAGTTCAAGATGGGTCCTTTTCCAAATGACCGGTTCAATTGTATACTATCAATTCATTCTTTGATATTTGCTCAACATTTCGCAGATTCCACCTTCTGATTCTAATACCTGATAAATTCTTACCTTTTCACTCTGCACAACCTTTCGGAGCTTTCGGGCAAAATAATTATTCCACTGTCTTCGAAGATTAAGGACTAGCCCTTAGCCGTGACCCAACTAAAACATTAATACTTCAGTTCTGCTGACTCAGATGCAGGGCTTCATTCGACCGTGTTCCTCCATAAAGAATGGCTCCAGTTACTTTGACGATGTTTAGGAATGTTAGCGTCCTGGGAGTTCAAGCGAGATATTAGACATCTGATGTCTAGATTTAAGAATTCTGGCGTTAATTCAATACATTAGAAACTTAGGTTTGTTCTTGTTAACTAATAATGGTAATTTAACTACCAATGTAAATTGTACACAGAAACTTGCTTCACTTCTGGGGGGGGGGGGGGAATACACAAGAGGGTTTTTTTGGACTCGGCGGTTACTTGCAATTAGTATTTCTGTCTTAGTAGCTGGCTTAAAGCCAATAATTTACAGCTTACTATTCAAGAACAAAGTATTTTATTTGCTTGACAATTTTATCTGAACTTCTACAAACATATATAATCAGTGATATCAATGCTTAATTCAGACGGGAGCTTAGCTACTGCGCTTCTTGAAATTTATTGAAATTTCGGCATCTTAAATGGAATTAAACGTGAGGTCCTTGTGTGAATAAGTTCTAAAGGCCCATACTAAGTCTCTTGTACTTTTGTTAAAACTTAAGCCCTTGTAATAAAACAATTTGTGGCTACCTGTACAAAAATTGTAACACACTTAGTTTCCTAAAACTTATTTCGAACATCGACGCCATTTTTAAACCACTTATAAATTAGTTTGACGAAACCATACATTTTTGATGTCACGTTCCTCAAACCTTTACCTAACCTTTTGAAAAAAAAGCAAACCAATGTTGTGAGCGCGAATCGGATTCCTCTCAGCGCGTCACTTCTAATAATTTAGGTTGCCAGGTTACCGCTTACCTATTGCCAAGCAACTATAGAGCGACCGCCGTCGCGTTTAATACTTCCGCGTATCCACTTTCGATAAAGAAAAGCCTGACGCGCTTCTTCCCTTTTTGGGCGGGCTTTTAGTCTCCGCCATTGTTTACGAAATTAAGTGGAGTGAAAGAGGAAGTCGCGATTTTCTGCGGAGCTGAACTTCCAGCACACACACACACACAGCAACTTCGTTATGATAGTTCACTCGGAGGGGGAAATCGGACTTCGAACTCATGGTCGATATTTTATTTGAGAGAAGTCAAGTGGTGTGAGTTGTGTGTGTGGGTTTTCGAAATTCGATGAGTCTCAAAATTGGGAGAGAGCAGCCACTTCTCTTCGTATTGAGGTGATCATTTTTTTTCCCCTCAAAACGGCAAATCTAACAATTTTTGGCAACTGCATGAGTATTTTTAAAAAATGTTGCCCATTCTTTAAAAGTGTATGACAGCAGGGGCGCCCCGAACTAAAATTTTTGGGAGGGGGAAGATTATCAATTTACCGAATGATAATATACAAGCATACACACATATCGTACATGCTCAACATTTAGTGAGACATTAAAGAAACAATTCAAAAAGCTAAAAAGAACAAAAAAAATCACAATGTTGCAATATTGCCGAATCGTCAGCAAAATGCACCAAATACGTTTGAGAACCTTTTGATGCTGGTTTTAAATAAGAATTCAATTATTGACAGAATTTTGTGCAGTTAACTTCTACAATGAAAAATACCTACTTTTAATTTTATATGTACATTTACATGTACTTTTATAATCAAAAACCGCGAATTACAATAGTGCTTTTAGCAAATTCGCACATTATTTGTGATCAAAAATACCTATTCTACAAGTACATAAGGGTTATTCAAACACATAATGTATTCAAAAACTATGTAAGATTTAATTTATTGGAATGAAAACCCTTAAATGGTCCTACCCATCAACTTTTGGTTGAAACATTCAGTGTTCCATTCAGTCACTTTTGAAAACGATACATTTTAGCAAGTGCGTGGACAACACGAAAAAATAAACGAAAACGGGACAGTTCTGTTTAATAAAGGCCATATGGTTACCTTACCTCACGTCTCTTTTTATTTAGAATTGATTATTTCAGCTTTTAATTTTTCAGTAATTATTAAACTAATCCTTTAAGTTGTCTAAATGAATTTCTAGATAAAAGAGACTGACAAATTATTGCCTGATCGTGTTCAATGTCCTAGTTGGTCTCGGTCTTTCATTCTACTCTGACATTTATTTTCGCTGGTATGCTGATTTTTTTACTTCGTCTTGAATTTTAGCGCACTGGTGTATTATTGGACCCTTTCGCAAATGAAATCATGATTACTCCAATCTTCCACCCATAGGGTCGGTATTTTGTAGCTTTATGTCTGAAAAAGTGTTAAGAAGAGAAAACCCTGTTATTTCTTAAATGATATTATAAATTATACCGCATGCCGAAATTGTAAAGAAAATATGCATTGAAGTGTCTGAAGTTCTGACGTAAAATAAGCTAGCTTCTGGTTTTCAGAACTTGGGAGGAAACTATCTTTGTTAAACTCCAGCCCCAGAAAATATCTTCCTCAATGTCCTTCGATGACAGAAAACAATAAGCTCTTATTATTATACTGTACATTGTTTCTCAAGAGAAAAAAAATAACAAAAAGAAAAAAAAAGAAAATGAACTTTAGTACTTTTGTTAAAAAGTTTCAAATAATAATTTTTAATAAAATTTTAGAACATAATTATTTATTTTCACTTAACATTATAATTTAACTTTCTTTAAAAATGCATGGGAAAATATTTCAATAAAAAATTGAGCGTATAAGTAGCACATGAACGTCATTTTAAAATGCTAAACCAGCGCATGTTTTCGCTAACATGTTGCAAGAATGCATTGTCATTCTTAGAGAGGAATCAACGCTAAGAATGACGTCACTGTTAGACTCTGTTGTGTTTGAATTTCATTGGCGGAGCTCCATCCTTCTCTTAAACTATGTAAACATAGTTTAATATGGCCTCGTGTCCGACATTGCCGTGGAATCATCAATTGCTATCAGTCGTGTCCATTTTTTGTAGTCCTTTGAAGGTATTCACCAACCATTCGATTCTAAATACTTATATTTAGTTATAATATAAATAATAAAAGCTAATTATTATTGTTTTTAAATGGCTGAGCTGATCGTATCAAGTAAGTTGTTGCTTTTCTTCTCTCGAATCTTTGCAAAGGATTGATTATAAATATGGTTATAAGCATTTCCTTTATATTATGTGTTAGGTTGATTGCTTTTATCACAGATGATATTACTAGTTTGACGCAAACGAATATTCAACACCGCAGATAATAAATAGCCTTTTCTTCTTTTAAAGGGAAAAAATCAGTGGTTAGCATCGGGCCGCAAAACTGATTGTAACAAAACAAAATTATAAATAATACTGCATCTATCATAGATGCATTATTATTTTAACGCCCGTTGGAACGTTTAAACTGAATCGTTTATTCTAATAAAACGTGCTTTTTTTTTTTTTTTTTTTTTTTTCAACTTATTCACAATTCTCAAAACTATCGGTTCAGAAACCAGTAATTTACAATTTTATGTTGTTAAAGGTAAAGAAGTTATTGAAAGGAGCTGTTTGATGATGAGTGACAAAGAATTGTTTCAGAAGCGTAAGCAAATGATGGGGATCATGAAATAATTTTGTGTAAAGTCGTTTTTTGCGATATTTTTGGGACCTATCCTAAATTTACGCCTTAGTTTTTCACATTGTCTGAATGCAGCACTTGTGGCCGTTTATTCCAACATATTATCTGTTTATTTAGAAGATGCTTTGCTATAACCCAGTTAGGCTTTGGTCACTTTTTCAGCCGCACCCTGTACCTCGTATTACAGGGCGTACTATTAGTAAAAATTATGCTCCCGCCTGTTTCGCTGCTTTTATCCGAATACCTGTTTTAAAATTAATTTATTCAACAGTTTTGATATTTATTTATTTTTTGTTTATTTATTTATTATTATTGTTTTTAAAATTATTATTGTGAAGAAAAAGTGATTTTCTTTTCAATCAGAGTTTTCTTTGTTCAATTCGGGGCATATTTACTTGCGTTGTAAATCATTTCAAAGCTAGCCTTCAAGGGAATATACTATCTCCTGCCATCTGATTCCCTCTGAGGGGGCGGGGGGGGGGGCTAAATTATTTTTATTTATAATAGTGAATTCGCTCATGAATGCCAACTTTCAAGAATAGATAATCCTCCTGCGATTTTTTTTTCTCTGTTTGTCTGCCTTCATTTCCGTGAAAAATACCGAATATGTCATTTTAACGATTTCAATTCTGAATATACGTTTTAAAACTTCCCGTTTAATAAATCATTTATGTTAATTTCGACACTGAAATCTTGTAATGAACACTTTTTAGTTGTTCGATTTGTTTAATGATAATGTCACTGCGTGGAATGGTAAGAAAATGCTAATGAAATCCAGATAGCAGAACTCTGCATTTAATGCTTCTTTCCTGGTTGCAATCGCAGTTGCCGTTTGTAATTCGTTGAATGTGTTTGCCAGCAAATTGACAGTTCACATTTTCTTCCCCTTTTCTTTTCGTTGTTGTGATGTAAAAATAGAACCACGTTTGCTTTCTTCACTTTTTTCATGTCGATTTTTGTAAAAGCTCGGAACTGATGTGAGTTTTATTCCCAATTTCACTATCTGCTCTATTACTCACGCCTTGTCTGAATGAACATTATGCAAACCAGTGCCATAACTGACATAGGGCGCATTTATACGCCCTTATGTATTTGTGTATGGATGGATGTTCCCAATACAAATTCACAGTTTATGCCTGATCTTGGTCAAATTTGGGAGGTAGGGACTTGGCCACTCGGGAAGGATCGTAGGGGGAGGGGGTTAAACTCTAATGAAGTACCAAACCGTTTGAATCTTAATTTAAGGACACGCACACGAGTATGGCTTAAAATTGCCCTTTCTACCCGAAATAATTATCTTGCTGTCTCGATTTTGGTTTCATTGGAAAGCGCAGTAAAAAATATGGAAACATTTGGGGATCTGTCAGAAGTTACTATGAAATTCAGCAAAAATTGCAATCAAATGGCCTACATTATTTGCATTCATTTCGGTTCGCACCCTCCCTCGACGCTAACATTCATCTACTAGAAGGGTAGACTGATCAGTGGTGGAACATCGAACACTTCATAGTTTTTTTTCTTTTTTTTGTAAAAAAATTTTGAAAAATAGTTTCAAAGATTAACTGGTAGTAGTGTCTTTCTCCTACACATTTTCACATTTTCAAAAAGAAAATGGAAATAAAATGGTATTCATTCACTTGGTCGGGGTACATTTTTGTATTTCAACCCTCCTAAAAACCTGATGCAGAACCATAAAAAAAAATATATATAAATATATAAAAAAAAGTAAAACCGACTTCAAAAACTCAGCTGAAAATTGCTCTAAAATAAAAAATTAATTTATTCTTTGAACACCATCGATACTACTTTTAAACATGAGTTTTGAAGTCGGTGCCGAAACAGTTAATAAAAAAATCATTCGTACCCATTGATTGTACCATTTGATTGATTTTTCCTTTCAAACAACACTTGAAATTGATTATGAAACATTTATGGTTATTTTTATTATGAAACATGTAACCGAAGAATGGGCACGAATGATTTTATTAACTGTTTCGGCACCGACTTCAAAACTCATGTTTAAAAGTAGTATCGATGGTGTTCAAAGAATAAATTATTTTTTTATTTTTTAGAGCAATTTTCAGCTGCGTTTTTGAAGTCGGTTTTACTTTTTTTTATAAAATTTTATTTTTATTTCATTCTTTTCAGTGTAAATTAAATGTATACCCGGAAGAGTGTCATGTTGCCATCATGACGCTTCATCTCACTTTATTAACGCGTCCAAAATTTTAAACGATTGCCACTAAAAAAAATGTGTTCATTTCTGGGATTTAATTACGGCAGGGATTCAAGTGAAACAGGCCATCGCAAATTACAATCGCTACTGGAAATGAATTACATTAGAATGTTTCTTGATAAAAACATCGTGACGTCAGCGTGACGTTTGCCTATGAAAAACGAGCTAGATAAAACGTCACAGCCTACTTAGCGAATAAGAGGAGATCGCTGAGTGCTTGTGAGCTCTTATTGGCTCCACCCGTAGTGACGTCATGCCAAGTTAAGTTGATGATAAGTAGCGATTGCAATTCGAAGCGATCGCATTGCTGTTTCACTTGAATCCCTGCCTTAAGCATGTTTAAAATACAAGTTTTCAGCCGATTATACGGTTTCCCGCACCATGGGACCATGGGACCACATTACAAGGCTTGAGATGAGCCTTGAATATTCAATACAAAACGCGGAAATGATATTAGCAGTTCCAGCTATCTGCCCTGGAGTTGAATTGATACACAAAATACTGGATGGATTGATGAAAGCCTTCGAAAATTGAGTTTTAAAAATTTAATCATTATTTAATGGCGAAATTACATGAAATTTACTATTTTCCATAATTACCGTTCTCAAACCCCGCATCATGGGACCACCAGGAAGGTGTACCCTTTTAATTAAAAAAAAAAATCCAAATCAGACTATTCAGTAAACAGTTATGCGTGGTCATACATTAAAAAAATATATACCGGTCGACTAGAGAACCTCCTCCGTGTTTTCGTCGGTAAAAAATTCCTGAAATTTTCTTAAAACATAACTACACACTACCACCATTCATCGAAAGTGTTGAAGTTTCGCTTAGGTGTTCATTCACTGGTCTGACTACCCTATTAACTTACCTATCGTATTGAAGAATTGTATTTTAAAATTCTTTAAGCTATCAAGATTAAAAATGCACGAATGGTTTAGTTGTACAACTGTGACATGATTGATCTGTTAGCAATCAAGGGATTAAGGCGTCTTAAAACTCCTGCTAGCCTTGTTAAAGTTGTATAAAATATTATTGATATTTGTTTAAAAGTGCTAATGTTTAAAGAAAAAAAAAAGGTTATTAATTTCTTTTTTCCCCTCTAGGATTACCTACCTTATCTGAGAAGTTAATATTCGTGTGTCAACTTTACTGTGGATTACTATTGTGGATTATTTCTGTGGATTAAGATATCAATAACTGTGCCTTTACATTGGATTGAACTCTGAGGATATTGGATACGTGCTTCGTTTATTTTTATTTTTTTTTAATTGCTTTTTTGGAATAACTCATGACAAGTTTAAGGATTTTCTTAAAAGGTAAGATTTAAAAAGTAGTTGCATTTATAGTTATTTAAATTGTTAAGCTTCATTATAGTATTACGTACCAGCTGCTATTATTATGACGCTACAATAGCTAAGTACATTTCTGAAGCAAAATGAGAAAATCGTAGCTGTTTCTGCGTTTCTACACTGTTAAAACTACAAGTTGCACCTGGCACAGGTTCCTTAGGGTTCCATGGGGTGCCATAAGACACCCATAGGGCCATAGGGTGCATTATGGAGCCAAATGGCACCTTTAAGGGTGCCATAGGGAGTCGTGGCACTCCTCAGGAGGTGCCGCTGGTGCAACACGCTTTACCTTTAAAAGTGCTTGTGAAACCTGTAGTTTTAACAACGTAGCTGCTTAGTCTTGTGTTGCACTGATTTTCTTGAATTCTGAGTCATCACCTGCTGTAGAAAAGCTGTGAGATCGTGTGGCGCATATCTAAAATTCTCTATTCAATCAATAGGGTCAAAATCATAATTAGTAAAGGTAAAAGAATAACGCAACTGCCATAAGAATAAAGATAATTCTCCAAAAGTTCACATTGAACAAAGGGCAATAATCCGCTCTGGAATAAGGAGAACACACCCTGTAAAAGCACTTTAGAGCAGCGGTTCTTAACTTGGTGGATGCAGAATTTCAAGGAAGGCGTGAATACAGTACACTTCAGATTATTCACGGAATTGGGTAGCACGGATATCGCGGATAACGAAAATCGCTGATAATCTGAGAAAGCATAAAATAAGGGGTTAAGAAGACAACAAATGTCTTTTGCTTAAAAATAATTGCACTGCCTTTAAAACGTGGAATGTACAAAGAGTGACGATGGGTACAGCATAAAAAAATATTTGTGTTTTAGGTTCTCAATCATAAAATCTATAAAGAAGTGGTATAATTCAACCGCGACGAGATGGCTGGTGTCAATCAAATGAGAAAACGAGTCCATTCCTTAAAATAGGTTGAATTTCCAAACAATTACAATCACAATTGATGGGGGAATTTTCCAAATTCCCCCATCAATTGTGAATCCCATTCCTCAATTTTCATCTGCGTATCACCCCCTCCTAAAAATGGACAATCCTGAAAAAAGGAGGAGTCAGAGGCCATCTCTTCGAAGTTGAATTATACTTACGATAACGCCCAGGTAAAATAATTCATTGGATGAAGTACTCCGCACTCTTGTGTGGGTAAGAAATGTCAAGAAAAAACAAATGGGGGAAGGGAGGCATGGGTCTTTGACAAATGTATTTCAGACCTGTGTTTTTAAAGAAATATTTCTCTCTACAAGAACAAAGTCAACTGAGAAATTTTTCCCCCGAGACCCTCGTGGATAATCCACCGTGCGGAATCGACAGTTTACTGTACATAAAAAAATGAAACAAAGAAGTAGAACTATAATTTGTTCAATTTTGTGGCCGCATGTTTAAATATTTTCGTCACTATCGCTTTTCTTTTTTTTTTTTGAGGTTTTCCTTTACATATTTTTCTTAATTGAAGGTTTAGCATTGAGTTAAAATATCGAGCAAGGCATTGAAATGAGCTTAATTAGAGTTATAATCAAATATTTCAATACTTCCTAGGTACAAATAGTGGCGGTTCTCCCATTGATGTTGTGAGAGTGACTTTTCTTTTATCACCATGCCAACCTCATCTTAAATCAACTTAATTTAACTTGTATTTAATAGTGTGGTTTTTTGATTTGGTGTGTTTTTATAATAATTAGTTCAACATAAAGTTATGTTTAGTTTCATGTTTATTTCTATAAAAGAGAGATGCTCAATTTCCCAAATTGCAGTTAGAGTCAAGTACGTGCACATGAAAATAATAATTAATTTGATTCCCATCTTGCAATTAGATGCATTTTCGAATTAAAAAAAAAACTATCTTTTGTCAGCGTTCAGTGTATGTTTTACCGAATACTGTGCAATACAAAATTTTAAAACTAAATTTGCCGAGCTCTGCGTATTTATTGAGAAATGCATATTTTATTCAGAATTCTTAGTCTGCGACTTCCGCATGTCTGGATTTTGAAATCTATTATTTTCCTTAAAATCGATCGATTCTGTCTGTGGAACAACTTCATTGCCACACACAACATTTGCGGCTTCTCTGCTCTCTATTCAACACTAGGCAGCAGTGAATGTTGCTCAAGATTGCTTAACATCCTCGGTGTTTTCGTGTCGTACGAAGGTTAAGATAGCCAACTTCGCCGCTGGCGATCAAAAACGAAGTTTGCAGTTAGGGGTCGCCTACACTGCAAAAAATTAACTGTTGTTTTTACAATATAATACTGGCAGCAAAGGTTCCTATTCAAAACTGTAAAATGCTCTGTAATAAACTTTAAAACTACCAATTTTACAGTTTCTCACTGTAAAATTAGAAATTTTACAGTTTATCGCCGTAAAATTTAGCCTAATTATACTGTAAAAACAACAGTATAATACTGGCAGCAGAGGTTCCAGCTTAAAACTGCAAAATGCACGGTAATAAACTGTAAAATTAGCAATTTTACAGTTTATTACAGCTTTACTAAGTTTACAGTTTATTATTGTAAAATTGCTAATTTTGGTTTTACAAACTGCAAAAAATTGCTAATTTTACAGTAATAAGCTGTAAATTGCTAAGTTTACAGTTTTACAGTTTATTCCAATAAAATTAGTTATATTATACTGTTAAAACAACATTCATTTTTACAGGGTACAAATAATGTCACGCATTTGAGGGAGGATAGGGGCTGAAACAGAAATAGTGTTTGGGAGGAGCCCCGAAGATTAAAAAGGGTCCCAACATTCCGTACAATTTTTGCTTAAAAATCTCATGAGGCTGATTTAAAATGTCCTTAAAAGAGCCTTTAAAACCAAGTAATGTATTTAAAAGCAAATATTTGTCCCTCCTGTACCTCCGCCCTCGCGGAACCCACCAGAACGCTAAAACAATGCCCTCCCCCCCCTAAAAAAATACCCCTCCTCCCACCCTGATCGGCGAACGAAACTCTGGACTGAAGGAACTTACGGCGAAATCTCTCCTTGGCTAAAACGCCAGTGATACGGCGAAATCTCTCCTTGGCTAAAACGCCAGTGATAAGCTTAAGATTATCCGTTTTCATATAAGTTCTAGTGTAAAAGGTTTTAGTCTACAGCAGGGACTCTCCAACCTCAAATCCGGCGGTCCGTCAAAGCTAGGTGGAAAAAAATTTCTTATTCAAAAATAAATAACCAAATAGAAGTTGAATATAAATTAAATGAATAAATAAAAATGAAACATTTGAAATTATATTTTTTTATTCAATTTAATGATTACTTTTCTGAGTTGCCCCTAGCCTTTCTCAATTATTTTCTTATAATAATAACAGTAATGCCTTATCGTTGCATTTAAATTTGATTAAAATTACGTTATTTTGAACGTAATCGAAAACAATAATGTTCTATAGTTATTCAAGTTACTTAATTTGCTTCGATAGGATATATAGGATGACTTTTTAAGGCAGTAGTAAGTAATGAATTGGGAAATAGTGTTATGATTTAATTTGATTAAAAGTTTTAGGAGCTAAATGTTCAGTTCTGGTAATTTTTCTGTTTCGCTAATTTTAAATCAGTTGTCCCGACATTCGAGTGCACCGTTTAGTACATCTTTGGTTTACATGAATATGTGATATCATCTTCATAAGGTGTTTAATTAAAATAAGTTTTAAAAAAAAATTGGATGCTCCTTGTGTTGATAAAAAGAAATGAGGAAAATGCTGTTACATTGTTACAAATAGCGCAATTGTAAATAAATTATGCATGAGAACATAAAATGTCTACCAGAAACTCTAGTTTGATTACAACATTTTAATTCATAATCGTTAACATTTTATGAAAGAATTATAGCTACATAATATTTCTCATAGACTAGTGATGCCCAACCTCCAGTCCACTGGTCACATCCTGCCCGCGAAAGTGATCTGCGTGGCCCGTTGTTTCGTTCAATGTTACTTATCGAGAGCAATAGAAGCGACAATGTTACAAATTTGGAGCCAAATATTGAGGAATTGTCTAAAGCAGTGAGAAACCGCCCCTAAGCAAGGGCTAAGGCAGGAACATGCAATACACCGCCAACTCGGCTATTTCCATCCATAGACTGCAGTTTAGTGCTGGTTATGCACTCATCAGCATGGAATTGGAAAGTAACCGAGTTGGGAGGCAAAAATCCTCTTATAGAGCAAAGAGAGCCAAAAAAAAAAAAAAAAAAACTGGTAGCTAATGTGAAATTTGTTTTTGGAAAACGTTCTTTAAGTAAAATAGGCAGGGCCTGATTAAATTATCAGGAGGCCCTAAACCAAACACTAGTTTTTTGGCACCCCGCAGTCAAAACCTTTCAATTTTAGCCAATGAATCTAAAAATTTTAGCCGTTTGGGGGCCCCTAAAGAGCAGGGGCTCTAGGCCAAGGCCTAGTTGGCCTATTCAGTAATCAGGCCCTGAAAATAGGCATCATGAATGATATCAAACTTATTGGCTTGTAACGTTCTTTCTTGTTCATTAGTTTCCCCTGTAATTTAGAAAAAATTAAAAATATTTTGAATTTTTTATGTGTTCTGACCCGCAAGAATGATTGTAATATAAATGGCAAGAAAAAAGTTGGGCACTACTGTCATAAGCGTAACCGCACATTGTTTCATTGATTTCAACGATCTTGTTATTTTATCCGCTTGTTTTTTTCCTGCAATATACACGACATAACCACAGTATTTTATTCATCATTGCATTATGTTCATAGATTCTTAACAACGGCAATCTTTTTTGAAAACGTTTGGCAACATATGCGAAACAATTTGATTGATTCGTTTACGAGCCTAAGGAATCCTGAAGTGAAGCAAGAGTTCATTACCTGGAAGTGGAATGTTGATAGTTTGATTGGCTGGAACAGACGATCTTTATACGACTTCCTGATTTTCTTCATTTTTGATTGGACAGTTGGAACATCCTTGATATCTTTTTGAATGAATTGTTTTTTGTCATTGCTGATGCGGAATCCAAACATTATAAAATAAGCACAGATACATATCGATAAGTATATTATTATTGAAGGGATCCGGTGGGGGGGGGGATGTTATGAGTTCAAATGTAAAATTTTAAGCAGATTAATTTGCAGTAAGATTTATTTTGTAAAATAGTTGCAGAATTGTGTTATAAACACTTTGTTTTTTTAACTGCAGGTTTTCTATTGATCCAAGTAATATTTTTTTTTAATTTACTAGTTATTCTTAAAACTTTTCGTCTATGATTAGACTTTTATGCGTTTTATTCATCACCCTTTCTTATTTCATTTGCATTATATTTGGAATAGAGTATTTTTGTAACATATAAGGGAAGCTTCGTATATGGTGAAATGACATTTTTACTTAAAAAGGGAGAGAGAGGAACAAAAGCAATTTCAATAAAGTTGCGTTGATCAAGACGCATTGTTTTCGTTACATCTCATTGTGAACAATTCAAAGACGACAAAGTAAGAACTTCAGTCATATTTTTAAAGTTTAAATGAAAAAGTTTTTACCATAATTTTAGATTTGTAACGTAGTGAGAGATCTGTATTATCCCGTCACAAATCCTAAAAACATGTTCATAATTATAAATCTTTTTTCAGTAATTTGTTTGAATTTCTAACAGTGAGATTCAAAGTTATAATTATATTTTGATGAACGGTAGTTTCATTGTAGCTACTTGCAGTCTTTTCTCCATGCATTTTTACTTGGGCCCTGCTCTCTGTACTCTCTGAATTAACGTTTGATGTGTCTTGCCCTCCTTTTTTGCGTTTCTTAATGCATCCTCCTTACCGCTTAGAAGTTTTAAGCAAAAATTCATCAAAAAACTGTTTTTCCTCCCAAAAAGTTAAGATTTACACCAACCTAGTCCCTGGTCTTGAAACATAGCTCCCGTGTTTCCATTACCAACAGAGTTAGCTATAAATCTGAATTGTCTTAGATTTTGGTATATTTTTTTAAACTAAGCATTGGGGGCTTTATTTTCAAATTAAAAATGTAATTACCAATGAAAAAAGCTTCTCCTTTGTATGCATATAGCATATGAAAATGTAAGAAAACTATTTTTTCTGCTGCAAAGTGGCCATTTATCTGGAAGCACCCTGTCACTTTTCCCTTATCAAGAGGAACCTCCCCTTGATTTTTTCTTTATTTCAACAATTTTTATATTAAAAAAAAAAAAAAAAATACTGCTTTTTTTTTTTTTTTTTTGAAGGAAAAAAAAAAACGCAACTGGGAAATTAAAGTTTTCCGAGTAAACGAAAATTTCTTAAATTTTTATTGCATTGAAAAAGAGTGAATCCTTCGTTCTGAGAGGGATCATCGTGTGTTTTAGGTAGGTCGGAACTTTTCCATCCCTTCCGAATTTTGGCGTCGGAACTTCCTCGACTTGGCGATGGACGAAAGGTCACTGGACTCGCATGCTTTGAACGCCCATACACGCTGAAGAGAATTATTATATTAATGAGGCTATTTTTGATCTTTTATCTCTTCCTGTATACCGTTCATTGTTAACGATATTCCTGTTTCCCGGGAACCGTTGATTCTGACTTGTTTCCATTTTTTTTTAATGCACTTGTGTCCTCTCCGTGGTTTTAAAACATAGTTTTGGGTTTTAAGTCCGTTATTGCAAAAAAATATTTACTCCGGCGTAGGTGAGATGGGCCCGGTTAGGCGACACGTGAACGTTCGATAACTTGAAGTTCTTTGATGTGAACAGTTGAATTCGTTCGAACTAATTTTTTTTATTTCTTACAAATTAAGTTGTCAGCACTAAGCACTGCCACCTGTGTGTTAAGACGGAATTTGAACTGGTCTCTCCCGTTTTTAGGTAGTCTCAATGTTTCACGGTTTTTGAAAGTCCTTGAAATCTCGTTTAATTTTATTTCTGATAGGTCTCTCCTTGAACAAAAGTAAAAGCACTTATTTTTTTGATGGACTCTTGAAAGAACTTCAAAACAATTGACAAACCAATTCCTTTTCAAATTTGCCTGCTTTTATGTATTACGCGAAAAATATATATATGTAAGCAGTTTTTATGCTTCTATCCCGATTTTTTTCGCATTTCCAAATCTTGTTGCGTCTGTCTCTAGAAAACTGTCTTATTTTTGTTCTGTGCGTAATTCTAGTCGTCTTTGGACCCACTGATTTCAAAAAATCATAATTTTTGTTCTTGTTGTATTTTGTGTTTATGCAATTCTTTTAAAAAGGTTTTTATTTTACGCGCTTTGACTGTTTTCGCCAATAGCAAAACTTAACATGAGCAATTATACGTAAGAGCTAAGAATTCTTAAGAACAATATAGAAAAAGATTTATTGACTGCCACAACATACTACTTTTTTCCCCCTTCACAATATTCAGTTTCTAATATATATGTAAATTCGTATTGCCCTGTCATTTTTTCTCCTTAAAAGTTTTGTTTATATTTATTTGAGTATTTTTGTTAGTGTATAGTTCGTTCGACTCGGTGCATAACGCCAAAAGTACTCAAAAAACAGGTTCAGAACATTTAAAAAAAAGAGCAAAACTGACTGGTTCTTCGTTTTGCATAAACCAGGGTTTCTCAAAACTTTTCAAGCATCGAGCCCCCGAGAAAGTTTTATGTCAACCATAGACCTATAACCTAAGTTCTTTAAGAAAATTTCTTTTTTTTTTTTCAATTGAGAGTTAACTAGCATTTTACAGCAAATTTCCACGTAGTTTGGAGTTAAACCATTAACTTTATATTTGAAGTTCAAGCGATCGGGAGAAATCTTCGAGTTATCTACAATTTTGAATTCAACACCTTTGAGGGATCTAATTTGTATATTTTGTAAGAAACTTTCAAAAAGAGAAAAATTTCATTATACATAGCGCAAAATAAACTGCACACAATGTAAGTTAATAATATTTAAACTATCTATACATGTAATAAAACAAGATTTGTGTGTGTGTGTGAGAGAGAGAGAGAGGGAAAAAAAGGAGAGTATGATTTCTTTGCAACTGAAAAGAAAAGCAAACTAAGTAGGTGTGATGTTTTTCTAACTTCTTTGCACGAACCCGTTTTTAGCCTACTTTCCCGTTAAAAATAAAAGAAAGACGAAAAAAGTATTAAAAGTAGCTTAATGCATCTAAAAAATATCGCCAAGTCCAAAAAATATCGCCAAGTTAAAAAATATCGCCAAGTCAAAAAAAAATATCGCCAAGGGAAAAAAATAAAAAGGTAAAATGAATATCGAAAAATTAAAAATTTGAAAGTAGGGTATTGAGATGGGGAATTTGTGTGTCGGTCGGTCGGTCGGTCGGTCGGTCTGTCTGTCCCCCCCTAATAACTTTTGAATGAACAGTCCGATTTGGACAAACTTTTTTTTGTTGGAAAGATCTCGGCGAGTACAGCTCATTCCCATATTTGATTTTTTGATTTGAACAATTTTTGGTTCAAATTTGAGCCGTTCAAACAACCGGTCCCGCGATACTAACTTTTTAATGAACAGTCCGATTTGAACAAACTTTTTTTTGTTGGAAAGAACTTTTCAAGGATACTTCATTCCCGTATTTACATTTCCGATTTGAACAATTTTTCGTTCAACATTGAACCGCTCAAGCAAGCTGTCACCCCTAATAACTTTTGAGTAAACAGTTCGAAAAAAATGACTGACTGTGCAGACGATTTTTTGTTTATTTATTCATTTGTTTTATTGAATTTATTAGTATTTTTTTTTTGGCAGACGATTTTTTTTGTAAAAAAAATGTTTCATTCACGAGGGCATTTTATTCTTTATTTATATTTAACAACTGGCAACGGATTAAAAGTGAAATTCGAGACATTTTATCAACGGACGAGTTTTTTTTTTTTTTTTTTTTTTTTCTTTCTTTGATAAAATGTGTTTTGATGTACTTTGTACTTTTAATTTTTTTTTTTGAAAACAATTGAGGAATTTTTCTACGGAAGAACTGTAACAGTTACATTCTTTAAAAGGTGCGACAAAACTTTATTTATTCATTAATTTACTTTTTATGTGTCTATTTCATCTGATGAGAGGGGTATATTTTGCTTTTAGAAATCAGTTTGACATAATTTTTAGTCTTAGATAATCAAGAGAATAATGATCAGATGCTAGAATGCCGATGTCGATGTACGGGAAAGTAGGCTCGTTTAGTTCTTGACAGAACTTCTTGTTTACTAGAAAATGTTTGCTGAAAAATGAAATGACTTGAAGATTGCTAGATGAGAACTTAATTTGATTTTTGCGTAAGCAATTTTTTTGGACATTAGGTAGTTTCGTAACGGGTCATGTGGATTATTTTGTTGCACATACAAAAAGCTCTTTATATGATAGGATCATTTAATAAAACACGTAACCGTGCAGGGTGTTCACGTGAAGCTGGATTATTGGCATGCACACCTGTATATCTATTCCGCTAATATTCTAACGCACTGCTATTGGATCAGCTGAGCAAATAATTTTGTGTATTTTTATCACTGCTACGGAAATCGTCAAAACATAATTCTCATAATAAATGCATGACGTCATCAGCCGCTTCAGGTACTTGAGCCTTATGAAACACATTACAATTTTCTTCAATGCTTGACGCAAAAGTAGTTTTAATTGAATTTGAATCCTGCGTTATTTCTTGGACGACGAGAAGGAGAGGTATGTGTAATGACATTGACATGATGCTGATACATGCTCGCCAAATAAGCGTTATGTCGCCAACGATAGTAAACCTGTTCCAATAGTGGTGTTCTCATGTCACGCATGAGAGAAAATTATCGCGTGTTGCGACGATAACTATTTAGTATAGTAAACTCTCGATTATCTGCTGCTTTTCAGATTTTCAAGTATTATTATTATTATTATTACGATTATTACTTATTTTATTTGCGATGATTTACTGAATGTAAAAATATCCAGCATATCAACAAAACTAACCGAATTTTTCTTGTACGAATTTGAACTACATATTCAAAATTATGGTTGTTGAAAATAGTTCAAGTGTGAGTTATCTTCAGCTTTGAGCTTAGTTTTTTTTTTCTTTTTTTTTTTTTTTTTGCTTTTTTAAAACTATAGTTTAAATGTCATTTATTATTGATATTTTTTCTAGCTATTGTATACACTAGTATCGTTTCTTACCTTTATTTTCCAGATAACCCGCAAAATTCGCTTATCTACATCACTGTGAGACCCTATTAAGCGAATAAACTAATTTACTGTAGTGTAGTCTCGGGGAAAAAAGGGTGATAAGAGGCTTAGAGACACAAAAATAAATTAGTGAGATCAAACAAAAAAGTGGACTCTTGTATTAAAGGTGAAAGTAAAAAATTCAGGTCGAGCCATCCCTATGCTACCCACCTCGATTGCACCATTAATAATCCTTAGTGGCTGTACAAGATTTTGAACCAAGAATGAAGTCGCGAAATAAAAAATAATATTTAAACATGCGTGCAAAGTTGAAGGGAACGCTGGCACTTCTTCCGGGGTCACATGGAACCCCCTTTTTAGCCTACTTTCCCGTTAAAAATAAAAGAGACGAAAAAAGCATTAAAATTGGCTTAATGCATCTAAAAAATGTCGCCAAGTCCAAAAAATATCGCCAAGTTCAAAAAATATCGCCAAGTCCAAAAAATATCGCCAAGTAAAAAAAAGTCAAAAAGAAACAAAAAAATGAAATAAATATCGAAAAATTAAAAATTTGAAAGTAGGGTATTGAGATGGGGAATTTGTGTGTCGGTCGGTCTGTCGGTCTGTCGGTCTGTCTGTCCCCCCCTAATAACTTTTGAATAAACATTCCGATTTGGACAAACTTTTTTTTGTTGGAAAGATCTCGGCGAGTACAGCTCATTCCCATATTTGATTTTTCGATTTGAACAATTTTTGGTTCAACTTTGAGCCGTTCAAACAACCGGTCCCGCGATACTAACTTTTGAATGAACAGTCCGATTTGAACAAACTTTTTTTTGTTCGAAAGGTCTTTTCAAGGATACTTCATTCCCGTATCTACATTTTCGATTTGAACAATTTTTCGTTCAACATTGAACCGTTCAAGCAACCTTTCCCCACCTAATAACTTTTAAGTGAACCGCCAAACCCAAAAAATATCGCCAAGCCCAAAAAATATCGCCAAGCCCAAAAAATATCGCCAAGCCCAAAAAATATCGCCAAGCCCAAAAAATATCGCCAAGTCCAAAAAATATCGCCAAGCCCAAAAAATATCGCCAAGCCCAAAAAATATGGCCAAGTCCAAAAAATATCGCCAAGCCCAAAAAATATCGCCAAGCCCAAAAATATCGCCAAGTCCAAAAAATATCGCCAAGCCCAAAAAATATCGCCAAGTCCAAAAAATATCGCCAAGTTAAAAAAAGCCAAAAAGAAATAAAAAGGTAAAATGAATATCGAAAAAATAAAAATTTGAAAGTAGGGTATTGAGATGGAGAATTTGTGTGTCGGTCTGTCGGTCGGTCGGTCGGTCGGTCTGTCTGTCCCCCCCTAATAATTTTTGATTGAACATTCCGATTTGAACAAATTTTTTTTTTGTTGGAAAGATCTCGGCGAGTACAGCTCATTCCCATATTTGATTTTTCGATTTGAACAATTTTTGGTTCAACTTTGAACCGTTCAAACAACCTGCCTCGCGATACTAACTTTTTAATGAACAGTCCGATTTGAACAAACTTTTTTTTGTTCGAAAGATCTTATCAAGGATACTTCATTCCCGTATTTACATTTCCGATTTGAACAATTTTTCGTTCAACATTGAACAGTTCAAGCAACCTTTCCCCACCTAATAACTTTTAAGTCAACCGTCCGAATTGAATAAACTTTATTTTGTTCGAAAGATCTTATCAAGAATACTTCATTCCCGTTTTTAAATTTCCGATTTGAACAATTTTTCGTTCAACATTGAACCGTTCAAACAAGCTCTCACACCTAATAACTTTTGAATGAACAGTCCGATTTAAACAAACTTTTTTTTGTTCAAAAGATCTCGGCAAGGATGCTTCATTACCGTATTTAAATTTTCAATTTGAACATTTTTTTCGTTCAACATTGAACCGTTCAAACAACCTTTCCCCACCTAATAACTTTTTCGTGAACCGTCCGAATTGAATAAATTTTTTTTTGTTCGAAAGATTTTGGAGAGGTTTATTCCTATATTTCACTTTTCAATTTGAACCATTTTTCGTTCAATGATGAACCGTTCAGAAAAAATGTTAACATGAGCGCCTACGGAGAAATTTAAATTGAATGTTGATTCTGAACTTCAAGGCGGATTTCCTTCAAACTAACTTTGCAAGAAAATGGTTTTGTTAAATAATGTATTGTAAAGTACTTTTCTGAATAATCTTCTGTGAGGACTCTGATTCCTTTTCCGACAACGCAAACATGGCGGAAATGCAGGCTCAGAAAAAAGGACTGACTTGTCAGACGATTTTTTGTTTATTTATTTATTTGTTTTGTTTAATTTATAACTATTGTTTTTTTTTTTTTTGGCAGACGATTTTTTTTTGTTAACAAAAATTTTTCATTCACGAGAGCATTTTATTCTTTATTTATATTTATTAACTGGCAACGGATTAAAAATGAAATTCGAGACATTTTATAACGATTTTTTTTCTTTCTTTGATTAAATGTGTTTTGATGTTCTTTGTTCTTTTATTTATTTTTTTTTTCTTTTGAAAACGGTTGTGGAATTTTTCTACGGAAGAACTATGACAGTTACGTTCTTTAAATGGTGCGACAAAACTTTATTGACTCGTTTATTTACTTTTTACGTGTCTATTTCATCTGATGAGAGGGGTATATTTTGCTTTTAGAAATCAGCTTTAAGTGCTATAAAGGTATGTTTGACATAATTTTCAGTTTCAGATAATTAATAGAATATTGATCAGATGCTAGAATGCCGATATCGATGTACGGGAAAGTAGGCTCGTTTAGTTCTTGACAGAACTTCTTGTTTATGTAAGAGGTGTGGTGGTAAAAATCAAGTTGTTTCAGCATTCTTAACGTGTCAGTTATAATTCTGTTAGAAAAACGTTAAAAAAAAGGGGGGGGGTAAGTAAGCTGAACTAAAATAGTAATTTGCTTACATTTATTTTTTAAACTGATCCCTGACAAAATTCATGTCTATTAAAGCAGAGGAGAAATGATTTTTTTTCGTTTAGGTATGAAAACAATGTGTGTGTGTGTGTGTCCTCAATTTTATATATTCCTCTATTGTGTCTTTTTCAACGTTGCGAACTATCTACTAGAAAAATATTTTCTTAACACTCAGATATTTAAGCTACATATAATTCAGCTAATTTTATTACAAAAGTTGCTTAAATCTTAGACAAACAATACAATCGTTGAAGATAAAATTGACGCTGGCGAAAGATGCTGTATAAAATTCATGCTTAAACCCCCATTAATTACTAGTCATATAACGGGGGTTTATTTACATAGTCATTAGGGATGCACCAAAAAGCAAGTTGGCCGATTACCGATTAATCGGATGTTGATAATCGGCCGATTAATCGGCTGAGCCGATTAAAGATAAGGATGTTTGTTTTTAATACTACCAATTTTACAAGCACTGTTCTTTCTCTCTTACACAATTCCGAGTTTAGAAATAGTAAGTAATTTATTTCTGAGAGAAATTTTTTTTTCCATTTTCCTAATTTTCACAAAGTAATTTCAATATTTTATCAAATTTCTAAGAACCAATTTTCATATTTTTATCAATAATATTACATTAACACATCGTTAATTATGTTAATTGGACATAAAAATTCAAAAAAAGGAGGGGGTGTCTGTGGGGAGCACTTCAATTTCAGAGTAATTTTAATGAAAATTTTTAATAATTAGTAGCAATTCAATTCAAGACTTTTATTCTTTGTGAAAATTAGAGGTTATCTAAAAGCACTGTGCTAAGGAGAAAACTATAGCCACATGAAAAATGTTGCAACATTGTCAATGTGTATATTTATTCAAAGTAGGAGAATTAATTTATTAAAAACGTTATATCAAGTGTGAGGGCTATTAGTACTCCTAAAAAATTTATTCATCATAGTTTCTTAGTGAAGGTATAATTTAAAGAATAATATTTAAAAATATTTTTTCAGCCGAAGAATCGGCCCAATTTTGACTTGGTACTTGGTTCAAACTTGCCGATTATTAATAATCGACAAAGTGGCCGATTATGGCCGATTAATCAGTGCGTCCCTAATAGTCACAATACTTAGCATCAAGGGTGCCCATCCTCCCCAAGCTCAATGGCTCAAATTTCTCTCCAAAAATTTTCACAACCCTCTTGTGCTTTTTATTTTTATTTTTACGCCTCTTTTTATGTTAATTGTTTTTTTTAATACTGTTTATTTATTTTTTAAAATTATAAATAGTATTTTTTTATCTATTATTAATTTTTTAAAAGTTCGAATTTTGCGCAGCATAGAATCGCTTTTTTTCCATTCCAGACATTCCAAGCACACACAAACGCACACAAAACGTAAATAGGTTAATTAATTAATGAAAAAAACAATAAAAAAGGAACAGAAATAATTTAGATCGAAAAAATAAATTTATGAATAATTCTTCTTTGAAAAAAATCTGTAAATAATTTAAATTAAAAAATAAATTTAAAAATAATTTAAATAAATAAACAAATTAGTTAAAAAAATATCCCCCCCTTCCCATTTTGATGGCGCAACTTGCGCCATAATCCCCCCACCCTGTGGGTACCCCTGCTAAGCATCATGCAAAACTCCCAAGTATCATTGGCCTGGTCTCAATCACGTGATCCCGAAATCGCTACACATAAGTTGTAACTTATCCGCGGCTAATTCAATAAAAAGAACATGCTCTACAATAATAGGCTTGCCAGACAATCCATCAAGGCTCGAAAAGTATGTAAGCTATTCACCTCATACCTGGTCGAACCGGCATCATAAATCCAAATACTAATTTCCAATTATGTCGACGGTCGTTCCCCGATCGGTACGCGAGGAGTCGTTCTCAGTTGAGATTTGTGTGTTCCTGTGCTTTCCGAGGGAATGTATTAATTCATATCGGAAAGTTGTAAAGCTTTCGGGAAAGCTGGATCATAGAAACAATTTTTAGACTAAACTAGAACAATTGTCAAGTCATAGTATAATAGTAATATATTCTTTGGTTAAGATAACCTGCAGTTTCGCAGAAGCTAACTTCTAAGACATGAGCTCTTAGCTACTTATGGGTTATTTTCTCAATTCGTTAACTTTTGTGTCCTTCATCCATATCTTCCAATTAAACACCCATTTTCATTATCTAATGCTATGTTCTATTCAAGATGCTCACAAAGAGTAATTGCAACGTGCATTGGCACTATTTTGCACTTAAATTATATATTAAAAAAAATAATATATAGGCAAAATGTCATTTCCGTCCCCTGTCCCCACACACATTTGTCAACTTCAAACAAAAATTACTATATGAAGAAACATTTTTAAAAATTAATACATATGCATTTTGATTCAGTACAAGTGTGTACTTCAATGTACCATACAAGCATTCCTTGTCATATTTACATATTTTGATAGAGAGCTCAATTTATACGTGTCCCCAGGTTTTGGAAAAAATTTCCCCCAAGTAGAAAAACCTTCAATAAAATTCTATAAATGGCGCTAGTTGGCAATAAAATAGCTCAAAATGTTTAAGAACATCCTTCTTAGTAGAAAAATATGCTTTAAACGAAGTTTACACATCTTTTAGGGTGTGTGAAGCTTGTTTTATCTTAAAAATTCTATGCGTGACTTTATTCAATGTCATTTCCGTCCCCCTGGTTATCTTCCAGAAAATTTAAATAAAATTAAAAAAAATTCCACTGCCGAATGTGTTCTTACGAACACTTTTAAGGTATCAACAGTTAAATTAAAGATATGAAAAACTTTTCACACTGTTTTCGAAAACCCACTGTTTTGTCATTTCCGTCCCTGTCATTTCCGTCCCCACTTACGAAGTGGTTTCGGGAGAGTGACATTTTAATGGATTTTAAAAATTTTAATGCACGTTATTTATATTGTTGTGTTATTTTTTAATACTTTTAGCAAATTTCAAATGGCAATAAGTTAGGCACATTGTTCAATCTTTAAAATTCATAACAATTTAGATAGAATGATATTTAGTTGTGTGGAAGTTATTAGTTGTTTAATTAGTTACATCTAAATTTTAAAACTCATAAGAATAAAATTTATAAATTTAACTATTCTAATAATAATCAATATTTTTAAAATAGTTTAGAATATTTTGTGTTTCAAAGTGTTTTTCTCTCACTGAATAAGAACAAAATTAAGCAATTAAAAATAAATCCAAACGTTAATGGTATTTTATTTCCACGAAATTTTTCATGGTAAGTTTTCTACACAATTTTGTTTCTCTTCTATTCTAGGAACAGTCTGTAACATTTACATTATTGTTTAGTTATGGTTAACAATTCAAGTATAAATTAGAAATTTTATTTTTTATATTTGGATTTTGTTTATTTATTTTTTCAAACTGTTAGTTGTTAAATTATTATATTCTTTAGGTAAAGTTCAAATGATATAATGGAGATGAAAAAAGTAGTTCAGAATATTTTGAACTGCAAAATAGTTTTTATCTACGGAACAGATCAACATTAAAGGAAAATATTTTTCAAAAGTAAATTTTTAAAATCTTAATTAAATTTCTCCTTGTTAGTTATCATATAATTCTGTTTTCTTTTTTTATTCTTAGAATAATTTAGAACAAATTCATTATTATTTTAGCTAACTTATGACTTAAAATACTTATATAATAATTGTTATTTGTTCTTTTTTTGTAATTATGTTTACTTTTATGTTAAATTGCGTTAAGCATTAAAAGTAAGGCTCTTCACCGTCACAGAGACTGATATAAAGCGAGTTGAAATTCTGCTACCAAAAACACTGAAGTCAATTCCAAATATCATGAAGCTGCATCAGTTGGTTTGGAATGAAAATAACAAATCAGTGTTAGGTTTACGCATGCTAACTTGCGTTTCTTGCGAAACCGATCTTTCTTGTACTCATTATCCTTCGAGTCCGCCTACAGTTAATATTTTATAGACTAAATAAAAATAAATGTAAAACAGACAAATGAAAAAATAAAGAAACTTGTAACTCTTTGCAGTAAAAAAAAGTTGGTATTGTAAAAGTTTAAAATTCCAACGAAAAATACTACTATTTCTTTAAAAAATTAGATTTAATCTGTTTTGTTTGTAAATAATGTAAAAAAAAAGTATATGAAGCAATATTCTAAATGGTGTATTTTGTTTTCTTCGTCATTATTTATCAATTGAATAAAGTTTTAAAAATATTTCTTGAGTTAGGGAAGTGTTTAAGCCAGGAGATGGTAATTACACTTTTTACATTAAACTTAAACTTAAAACTGTCATTAAAATTTTATTTTTAATTTTTTTTCGTTGCTGAGCACTGATTTGTGATCTTAAATGAGTTGTCTTTAAACAAATATTAACAATTATTAATTAATTACAAGCTGAATTTTTCCTACTTGGCATTGGCAAAAGTTAACGTGTTGAGAAAATCACCCTTATACTCTTAAGTTGCATTTTAAGCAATGCTGTTTACAACCTACGGAACTTATTCGAATTAAATTATCTTTTCCGTCTTAAAGTTGATTTGTTATTAGCACTTGAATAAAATAGTAAACAGTACGGTTTAAGTTTGCATGCTGAATTAATAACAGTCACTTTCTTTGAAGTTCAGCTTTATTTCATATGAACATAAAGTGTATGGGTAGTAAAAATTTACTTTTCAATCTTACCGAAATGATTTATTTATCATTTTTCAAATCTCCACTCGTTACCTTCTAGCTTTAAAAACGGCCTAAAAATGTTGATGGAAGCTTTTGGGCCGTGCAGTGGCGGATTTAATTGTCGTACATGTTGAGGAGCCCCCACGACATAAAGTCATGTCTTCATAGAAAAATAAATTCAAAAACCAAAGCAACATCAACTGCGGTCAAGTAAAAGCAATAAGCAATCGTGATTGCTTTTAAAAAATTCGGCCGAAATGTTTAAAACTAATAGGGGCCCCATACTTTAAAAAAATAGATGTTTTTATAGTATACAGCTAATTTTACAGTAATAAACTGTCAAATTGCTGATTTTGCACTAATAAACGGTAAATTGCTGATTTTACGGTTTATTACTGTATATTTTACAGTTTTAAATTGGAACCTCTGCTGCCAGTATTATACTGTTGTTTTTACAGTAAAAAACATATAACTTTGTAGTAATAAACTATAAAATTGTGGGAATAAACTGTAAAATTGATGCTTTACAATAATAAACTGTAAACTGACAGTTTTACAGTTTATTACTGTGCATTTCACTGTTTTAAAATGGAACCTGTGTTGCCAGTATTATACTGTAAAAACAACTTTTTAATTTTTGCAGTGCAGGAAAAAGACAATGAGAAAGGCACCCAAATTTCTAAATCTGCAACAACTTAGGACCCGTAGTTTAAAGAGAGCAGCAGCTTATTATTTTTTTTTCCTCTCTCCAAAGATGGCAATACTGTCGGCCCCGCTTAAACAAATACTGTCGGTTCCAAGAAATATTATTCGATTAAGCGGGGACCTTTAACATTACGTCAATGGGGCATCGGTTCCGAGATATTCTATTCGTATAAGCGGGGTATTCGTTTATCCGTTACCCGATTAAGCTGGGACGACAGTAGCTTGAAAAAAATACTAAAAAGACACTTGAATTACATGACTAGATGTCTAAGATCATCTGCAGAGCATTAAGAGCAAGAATCTGAGAAACTGTCACGCCTAGCATTATGGGGTGATTCATGACCTCTCAGATTTTCTCCCAAAAATTACCAAATGTTTATTATCTTATTGAAAGACCAAATCCAGAATGTTTTGCTCGAAAGTTGAGTTGTTTAGTTTTTATGGATCCCTAAAGTTGAAAGTGCGGCATCAAAAATTAAGCGAATTTTCAAGACACGGAAGTTGCTGTGAGCCAAAACTCTTAACAGGAACGGTTTAACTTCAATTTTCTTTTTGTATATGGAATATAGAAGGTTGAAACTTTACAAAATGCATATTAAATTTGTGGTAAGTTGCTGCCGTAAGGTCAGTGAAGGCCCTCAAAACAAGCCATTTTTGACGTTTTTTAGCGTTTTTGAGGTCCAAAAACAGCTTGTACATTTCAGTTGGCACGGCAAAAGTGGTATCGTTTGAAAGACCAGTGTAAGCACTTTAAAATAATGTATACATAACCGAGGAAAGTTTAACTTACTTTTAGTTGTGTAAGGCCAAAATATGAAAAATGTCATATTTTACCGATATTCAAACGGTCATTACTTCCTCTGCCAACAACATATTGAAATATTTTCTTTGCCAATGTCATACTCTATTCTTAGTCTTAACAGAACAGTTGAGTTCTTTGAGGCGAAATGTGAAATTTTTTTTTACAAAAAATACACAGGAAAAAATAAATTTTTTGTAAAAAAAAATTTTACATTTCGCCTCAAAGGACTCAACTGTTCTGTTAAGACAAAGAATAGAGTATGACATTGGCAAAAAAAATATTTCAATATGTTGTTGGCAGAGGAAGTTATGACCGTCTGAATATCGCTAAAATGTGACATTTTTCATATTTCGGCCTTAAGCAACTAAAAGTACGTTAAACTTTCCTCGGTTATTTATACATTATTTTAAAGTGCTTACACTGGTCTTTCAAACGAAACTACTTTTGCCGTGCCAACTGAAATGTACAAGCTGTTTTTGGATCTCAAAAACGCTAAAAAACGTCAAAAATGCCTTGTTTTGAGGGCCTTCACTGACCTTACGGCAACGACTTACCACTAATTTAATACTCATTTTGTAAAGTTTCAACCTTCTATATTCCATATACAAAAAGAAAATTGGAGTTAAACAGTTCCTGTTAAGAGTTTTGGCTCACAGCAACTTCCATGTCTTGAAAATCCGCTTAATTTTTGATGCCGCACCTTCAACTTTAAGTGTCCATAAAAACTAAACAACTCAACTTTAGAGCAAAACATTCTGGATTTGGTCTTTCAATAAGATAATAAACATTTGGTAATTTTTTGGAAAAAATCTGAGAGTTCACATGAATCACAGGCGTGACACTCTCTCAGATTCTTGCTCTTAACCACACTTAAACCCTGATCAGCCCGCGCATTGTGCCGTTATTTAATTCCAGTTAATCGACTGAAACCATCTTCCCATTTAATATCTTCGAAACATCTTTTCCAAACGACTTCATTAAACACCGTCCGTGTCTCGTCAGTTTTGTGCCAGTCAGGTTACAAATCGATGCGGTAGTTTTATTTTTATCTGGAAACAAATTTTCATCTCCGCGCGACGCTCGCTTTTCGAAATAGAGGGCCAACTTTTCCTGTGACAAGATAAGTGATGTCCTCACACACAGTCGGAGGATTTAACAAATGGAAGCGTAAAAATTGAAAGAAATCATCGACCTATTCGATGATGTGGCTTCCGTATTGGAATCTATTATTTTAACGATAACCTGAGCTGGGGATATTATTGTCTGGTGGATTTGGTTTTTGTTTGATATTTTTTTTTGGTTTGTATCGGAAGTGATGCGGATTTGGAGACGGAAGCTTTTAATCCGTTCTGAAAAGCCGGCTTAAGGGTGATTTTCTTCTTCTTCATGTATTAATGGATTGAGTCAGACTCGATGTGTCTTGCACTTAATTAAAACTGTTTTATAAATTTAGTTAAACTGAGAATGAACACTTGAAAGAAAGAAAGGTTAAGTTTGGATTCATAAGTTTTTGCTCATTTTAAATGATTTCGTTGTCGTCGTTATCGTTTTTAAACGATATTTCAGGAGTAGCTAGAAAAAGATGAAGTATAAATGTTTTTTATTATAGAGTTTGCTTCTTTAAGCTTGGCTCGCATTAAAAAGTATTAAACAAAATAAGTACATGATTTCTTGATTACATTCTAAAAATTGCAGTTAATCTTAATATATTTTGATTTAGTTTGATTCTAAAGTAGCGAAAAAATTTAAACAAAAATTTGAGGGAAGGAATGGGTGGGTGGCTTAGTTCGAATAACTTTTACTTTTCCACTTTTATTTTTCTTTCGCTCAATTTTTACTTTAAAATATATCAGCTGCTGTTGGTTTTACCTAGTAAAAATACATTAAGATTAATTCCAATGTTGAGTGTTGTGATCTAGAAATCATTTACTTGTTTTATTTCATTTTTAGTGTGAACAAAGCTTATAGGAATAACCTTTAGAATTAAAAAAAACTTTTCGTAAATTTTACTGAATTTGTATTTGCTTTTGATTTGAGAAAAATAGCAGTAATAGATATGTTACTAATAGTAATAGCAGTAAAAACCCTACCACAACCATCTTTATTTTTTCCAGTCTGCAGCAATAACAATATTCGCTGTATCTGTTGTACTGCAAAAAGTTCCGATTTTGATTTCTCTCCCTGAAAATGTGTCCTGTAAATTTGGCTTTTGAACAATGATAGTGTCGTTGCAATGAAAACTTACAGATAGAATTTCCACTCATCGCCAAATTTTAAATATTAAATAAATAAATATATTTTGAAATTGAATAATATCTTCAGATCGCTCAACACGCTTGAATACATTTTTTTTAATGAACAATTTCAACGCGCGTGTGTGTGTGTGTGTGGTACAGTTAGTTGTAGGCAGAAGCGTACATAGACTTTGTTGCGTCCTCCCCCCCCACACGATTTATAACTGTGCCCCTCCCCCGCCTTTTAAACTAACCACGAAAAAATATATACATATTTATTACTAGAATGTTGACACCATGAAGAGATATTCAGGTAACATTTATAATTATTAACCTTATTAACCTTAATTTAAGATGATAAAAATCGTCATTTCGATGAAAGGCAGAATTTAGAAAAGCAAACGTGAGATTCTTTCGCAGCTGTGCGGTTTTACTTATTTGTTCGTTATTTATATATTTTTTTAATGTATGCTCTTTTTTCTGCTGTTTATTTATTACTATTCGTTTTTTAAATTATTTGTATAAATTTGCTAAATACGCTAGACAGGAGTTGGAAGAAAGTTTTCAACCAATAAATTCGGGACAAAATTCCCGAAAACAGGCATGTGACCCAAAAATGGACGCAAGTGAATAACTTTTTTGTTTTCGTTCTCTTTTTAATACCCAAATTTTAAAACTTCGTTCGTGTGTAGTGTATATTTCGGCAAAATGTTTCAAAATTCTTTAAGTTTTATGTCCTTTACGCCTTTAACAATTTCTTTTCGTTTTGGCACCGTTTTCAAATTTTTATTACTAGTTGCCGCATTATAGCCTATGAAGGCTCTTGTGCCATTAAACTCAATAAAACCACTCAACCATAGTGGACAAGGGAAACGTTAAAGTTCTATTTAAAAGTGAAACGTGGTAACTTTTAGCTTCTGAAGCAGGGATGCCCACGGGGGGGGGGGGGGATTATGGCGCAAGTTACGCCATCAAAATTTTTGGGGGGATTTTTCAAAACTAATTTATTTATTTATTTAAATAATTAATAATTTATTTTTTTAAATTAAATTATTTTCTGATTTTTTAATAAAAATTATTCATGAATTATTTTTTTATTTAAATTATTTCTTTTATTTCTTTATCATTATTTTATTTATTTATTTATTTATTTATTTTGTGTTTGTGTGTGTGCTTGAAATGTCTGGAAGAGCAAAAAAGTTATTCTATTCTGCACATAATTAGTACTTCTAAAAAATTAATAATACATAAAAAATAATAGTTCTTATTTAAAAAAATAAATAAATACTATTTTTAAAAAATAATATTTAAAAAAAATATTTAAAATGAATAAATAAATAATATTTTAAAAAAATAATATTAAAAAATATATTTAAAATAAATAAATAAATAATATTTTAAAAATAAATAAATATCATTTAAAAAATAAATAAAATAAAAAAGAGGGGTTAAAGTAAAAAAATAAATAGCACAAAAGGGTTGAGAAAAATTTTGGGGGGGAATTTGCGCCATGGAGCTTGGGGGTGGGGATAGGCACCCCTGTTCTGAAGAAAGATTTGTTTTTGTGATCTAAGATTTGATAAATTTCAAAGTGTCAAGGAAGGCGGCGCATTGAGAAACGCAAAAATCATGCTAGTTCGAGGGCAGTCAAAAAAAAAAAAAAAAAACCGTGGAGAAAACATAGTATGCAGGAAGAGTAATGTAGGTGGAGTAATGAATTATGTATTGTTGAGTATTCTGCCGTGCTAAGCACAAAAGTGGTATCTACAGTCGAGCTCAAAGTGAGAAAAAACTCTTTAAACTTTTGCGCCACCATGTATTTGATTCAGATGATACTTCTTCAGAAATTTCTAAAAAATGTTTTTTGCTCTTAAATGACCATAAAACATTGTATGTAGGTAAAATACGTCACAAAGAACCACCTGGTCCCGATAACTCAATTTTGTTAAAAAAGTGCTGATACGACCTTTGTGCTTAGCACGGCAGTATTAGTTAATATTTCATTCAGAAGAGTGACACTGATTTCGGAGAAAATGTATATTTAACTTTAAAAAATATATATCCATTATAACTCAGTGCTATTTTTTCCAGACACCCAACCTTCGCTCCCCCTCGCCGTGGGGGTTATGGGGATGCTATTTACGCCACTGGTTGTAGGTTGGAAAGCACAACTGCAAATGGCACAGAATTTTGTTTATGTATTTATTTTAGTGAGAGTAAATAGAATCTGATTATGATTTTGCAGTTGTACCTAGGACACTTGGTACCCATTTCGCAATGTAATAGAATTAACGAACTTTTCCAGTAAGGGAATGTGGGGCAAAGTGAAATGGTAAAATATTTTCGCATATTGAAACGACACCTATCTAGCAATATTTTAACTATGTTCCTAACCCTACAGTTCATTCGTGTTAAGAAATAAATAGTTCCAAGGATCAATGAAGAAAATTGCACAAGCCGTTTTCAAAATTTGTTACCTTCATTGTAATATTCGTGATTTTTCAAAAAATATTTCTTGTTATTATAAAATGATAAAATTTTTCCAATTATCATTTGAACTATTAATTGAGATCTACTGATGTCCAGTGCAATCCTTATTTAGTTTATACTAGCAGAACCCGGCAGACGTTGTTCTGCTTAGATGTATATTTCGTCTTCACGTGGTGTTTTGGATGTAAAAATCTATAAAGCGTTGTTGAAAATAGGCATGATGAAAGATTTTAAAAAATCTAAATGAAGCAAAGTTATCTTCTCATAAAGTTATTCAATTTTCAGAAAGTCTATTCAATAAAAAAGTTCATTTTCCTTTAATACTATAAAACTATGTTCTATATAGGGGACTTACCCACCATTCCGTACGTCGTTAATAATTTTTAACATTGCGGTTAATGACAAATATTACGGACTTGAAATAGCAAACACCTTAAAAAATATGGTAGCATTTGAGTACTGTCATGCAATAATATGTTTGTCTGAGAAGGAAACATATTTAATCAGGTATTTATCATACACACATAATTTTTTCTACTCCCGAAAACAAAAATAGTTGCGTAGCAACGTGCCTTGGAAAATTTCAATTATTGAAGGTTCTTGACGCTATTTAAAAAGTCGCCAATTTGGTAGCTAATTTGGGATACCTGGGGTAATTCTGAACCCCTATCCCTTCCATAAATAAAGAAACTTACGTAATCTCACTTTTGTGAAAGAGAAATTGTCGCCAAATGTTGAGGTATTCTCTATGAAGCTGATTACTTTTTTGGCAATCTGAAATCAATTTGAATATTATATTTGGCGCTAAAAGTACACCATTCCTTAAGGCGTTAAAATAATTTCCAACATTGCGGGATATCATAGCAAATAGTTTGGACATGAAAACGAACCATTGATTGGATGTTTGGCGAGAAAATATAGTAACATACTCTGATTGAAAACAGCAATAGGTATAAAGAGCAAAATAGTGTTCGCGTGGAAAATAATGCATGCCATCTAAGCCTCTACAAATCTAAAGCAGTTCCGAAATATGAAACTGAATCTCATTTGTTTTTAAAAAAAGATTAATCTATTAATCAAATACCTTTTTTATCCTTTATACTTGAGATAGTTATTGGGAAAACTTCCATTATTGAGGGCTCTTGGCGCGATTTAAAAGATCGCCAAATTTACGGTAGCAAGCAATTCCAACTATCTGCCAGAGAGTTGAGTTGATACACTAAATACTCGATTGGATTGATGAAAGCCTTCGAAAATGGAGTTTTAAATTGAAATTACAAAGACAGAATCATGTCTAAAATTGAAATAAAAAAATAACTACCCATCGGATTTTGTTGAAACTGGTCTCTAAACCTTCCCAGTACCAAAAGGAACAAACGGTGAAAGTTTCAGTCAAATCTCCCGGGTAGTTTCTGAGATCTTAGGGAACACACACACACACACACACACACACCAACATTCATTTTTATATATATAGATTAAGCATTTGTTTTTTAATTTAAATGTTCAGTGTAATTTGTCAAGTTCACGCGGGGCAAAGTGGATAAGGCAAAGTGAAATAGCAGATTTCGTTTTCTTATGCATTCATTTAACAAATGTCGTACGTACTTCTTCATTTAATTATTTGTTCACACTCTCTTACTTATTAATTCACTTATTTATTCATTCATTCATTCATTCATTTTGTTCATATTCCATTTAATTCACTCATTTTTTTCTCATAATATTAATTCATTCATTCATGAGTTTCTTTCATTAATAATTATTCATTTATGTACGCATTCATTTGATGAAAATTACTGTAACTCATCAAAAAGAAAATGTTTCATTGCAAAAATATTGTATTTTTTACTTTGTCTCATGGTTTTTTGAGGTGAAAAATTTCCATCTTGTTGAAGGGGCAAAATGACTGCCAAAAATGAACGATAATATTTAAACTCAAGTTGTATTACAAAATACATTATTCCTTCTTTATGTACACTGATTTTTAGAAAAAAATTTCAATTCTTTCATTTTGAAACAGGTGACTCAACTTAACTATTTCACTTTGCCCCACATTCCCCGAGATATTCTATTCTGATTGGTTCCAGTCCCAGTATCACGCTGCTCTTCCTTAACGTAGGTTTTTGCTATTCTGCCCTACTAAGCGCAAAAGTGGTATCTGCAGTCGAACTCAAATTGAGATATTTCTCTTTAAAGTTTTGCGCCGCCATGCATTTGATTCAGATTCAACTTTTTCAGAATTTTCTAAAAAATATTTTCCGTTCTTAAATGACTATATAATTTTGTATTTTGGTAAAATACGTCATAAAGAGCCACCTGGTGGCGATAACTCAATTTTGTTAAAAAGTGCAGATACGACTTTTGTGCTTAGCACGGCAGTATTTTTCCTTCATTCTAGTCTTACCATCGATACCAATTACCATTTGAAATTTAATATAATTTCTTGCCAAGATTTCCGCGAAAATAGGGTAGCAAGTTTTGGAGTGTAGTATTTTGTTTTAAAACACATCGATAGAGAGTACGTCTTTTTTCATTCCAGTGAGTTTAAACAGAGCCCGATTGCGATCTCGCAGTCTTACCTAGAGGACAACTCCGTGCATATTTACTCCTCTGCGAAACGTAAAAGTAACTCATCTTCCTAAAAAGTTTCTTTCGCGAGGAAACACCCGAACCGGCTTTTTCCCGCAACGACTCTATCAAAAAGCGGTCTGCGTCTGAAACGAAACAGAGTTGCCTCCGAATCGATAAAAGGCCTAGAGGAAGTCCTTCCCGTCATCCGTGAGGAGGGATGGGGTTGGGGCGGGGAGGAGCTCTATTTTCTCAGCTCGCGTTTTCTCTGTCGCAGCGCTGCTTCCCTACTCGAGTGGATATTTTCGAATACAGGTGACCGAAATATACAAATGCGAAGACCAGCAACAGGCTCTGGGCCCAACTGGACTGGTCCTAGTCAAATCATAGACCCCAAATGAAGATCAATGGCCCTCTTAAAACTATCTACTCCCTTGCTCCTTACCTCCTCTTCCGGTAAACAAACTACATCCAAATTCCCACTACTCTGCTAAAATAGTAATTTTTCCGAATTTCCAGGTTAGCCTGAGATTTATACCCTTGTCCTGCTTACCGTGCAAAAATTTAACCCTATAACATCTTTCATTTTGATAAATTTAAACAACTGAATCATGTCCCCCCTGGTTATCCTTTGCTCAAGACTATACATGTTAAGCATTTTAAGTCTGGAATCATAGTCTAAATTAGAAAATCCATTTACTAACTTTGTATAGCCCTTCTTTATACCCTTTCCAATAAATTAATATCTTTCTTAAGATAGGAGACCAAAACTGAACAGCATACTACAAATGAAGTCTTACCAAACTTCTACGAGGGTTGTCTGAAAAGTTTCCGACCTAACATAGATAAAATATTTTTATCGCCCAAATTGGCTGTTACTTTTTGACGTAGTCTCCTTGTAAGTCCACACACGTCATCCAGTAGTGCTCCCATCCTTTTAACCCATCCAAAAGTAATGGTGAAAATGTGTCCTCAAAAAAGCTGATGACAAAATTTATGACCTTCTCATTTGAAGAAAACCTTTGTCCTCCAAGTGCTTCTTCCAGCTTAGGGACCAAAAAAGGGTCACTTGGGGACAGGTCTGGTGAGTAGGGTGGGTGTTCAACGATTTCGAGCCTTAACTCGTGAATTTCGGCCACTGAAACCACTGAGGTGTGAGCAGGAGCATTTTCTTGATGAAAAAGAACTTTTTTCTTTTTCAAATGCGACCGTTTTTTTTCTATTTCCTCCTTCAATTTGTCAAGGAGAGTGGAATAGTATGCTCCTGTTATGGCTTTTCCCATTTTAAGGTAGTCAATGAGTATCACTCCCTGGCTATCCCAGAAAACGGTCGGTTTCGCTTTTCCTGCAGAGGGAACTGTTTTGGCCTTTTGGTGGAGCTGTTCTCACTTTGCAGTTCATTGTTTTGACTGCGTTTTTGTTTCTGGAGTGTACTGATGAATCCAGGTTTCATCCACAGTGATAAGTCGTCAGAAAAACTCTGGTTCATTGTGCCAGAAGTGCGCTGCAAATGTTTATTCGGACACGTTTCTGGTCAAATTGAGCAAACGCGGCAGTTAAAGTGCAGCCAGCTTCCGCGTGCTTAATTTCTCATTAAAAATGTGGCATGCGCATTCCTTAGAGATATTCATAGTTTCTTCTATGTATCACACCTTCAATCTGCGTCATTCAGCACCATTTGATGACCTTTAGCAATGTGTTCATCAGTGGTAGCAGTTTTGGGTCGACCTGAGCGTTCATGAACACTCAAGCTGGTACGGCCACGTTTAAATTCCGCTACCTAAAATTTTATGGTTGTAGGCGATGGTGCAGAGTCCCCATACACAGAGTCCAACTCCTTTTTAATTTGTACAGGCGTATTTCCTTTTTAAAACAAATATCGAATCAGAGCTTGATATTCGATTTTTTCCATTTTCAAAAAAACTGTTGGAGCAACTCACTAGTGTGGCTGTCACGCACACAATTTGAACTAAAAATAGCCAAAATTACGGTTCCAAGTTTCCAAAAGACTCCTTAATAAGAACATCTCTCTTTGTTTCATAAGTTTTGCCTTTTTCACATCGAGGTCGGAAACTTTTCAGACAGCCCTCGTATATAAAGGCAGAAGAACCTTCTTAGATTTAGAGAAAATTTCAACGTTAAGGAGTCACAAATAAGCAAGGATACTGCAGACACGTGTTTTGGCTTTGCAAGGAACGCCTTTTTCAATGCAAAGAAATTTTGAGCTTATGGATGCACAGACATCCGACAAAAGCCAATCTTTTGTTGGAGGTCTGTGCATTCAGAAGCTCAGAATTTCTTTGCATTGAAAAAGGCGTTCCTCACAACGCCGAAACACGTGTCTGCAGTATCTCTGCCTATTTGTGCCTCCTTAACGTTGTAATTTTCTCTACATCAATAGCACAAAGGTATTTGTAACCTTCTTAGATTTGTTTGAAATAGTTCTATTAATAAACTCAAGCAACCTATGACTTTGTTAAATCGAAATATTAAGCTATGTTTTCAGGCGATTGATAACTGAAGGCATTACGGTGTGCGAAGATAGGGCCGTCGAGAGCCAAGCCCGGTCCCTTGTAGTTTGGCTGCCGGGCCCGCCTCCCTCTGCAAAACTTATACCCTAGCTTACGACTGGGCTGACATGGCCTTTCGTCGGCCCTGTACGAAGATGGTGCCTTTGGTGGTACAGTAGAACTCCAATTATCTGGATAATCAATAGAAGGACTTGGGAGATGAAGGGGTTATGTGACAAAACCGAATTTGCGAGTAATTTAAGTTCAAAGTTTTCTTGTTGCAGCTTTTTTGTTTTCTGGTTTTGTCGTTATTGTGCGTATGAATTTGGTCTAATAATATCTGCTTTTGTACAGTAGCTATACAGTTTGTGCCGTGTGTCGGGGCTGCGGCCGATCTGCTAATTTACCGCCCTTTTGTTTCGAAATGCCAAATGGCTCTATACGGAAAGTTAACCTTAATCCCTTGACATTTCGATGCCGCCCCCTCAGTCCGATGTCGGATTTCACGTGAAGAGAGAGACAAATACAAGCAACATCGATGTCGCCGAAGGAAACGAAACATCTTGTATCAGAATAATTTTATGCTTCTAGTACAAAGCCTTATATTTCCCCTTCGTGTGTGTTTTCCTCTTTTTTTCGCTCTCATAATTCGGGATAGTTAGGGTTTTCTTATTGGGAAAATGCTTTTTTAATACGCTTTTATTAGTTTCACATGTTTTTTTTTTTTTTTTTATCGTGGGGTTACAAGTGAAACACACTAAGTCAAAAAACATGATTTTGAGAAAACGCTGATCAAAAAATTTTTATTTTAACTTCTTTGGAATTGATATAATTAAATCAAATTAAATTATAGTAATGGTATTGTTTGGTTATTACGAACCATTCTTGACTCTGACATGCTTATTTTGTATTATTATCCCTAGCATGATAATGGCAGGGCATTAATAATTATCATTAATTGTACGACTTAGTGTGTTTCACTAGTATAGCATTGCATAATAAAGATATGACTTAATGGGTTTCACCAGTAGAAACAGCTCATTTTTGTGTGTAAGATAAACTAAAAATCTGAAATTTAATAATTTTGACTTAGTGTGTTTCACTTGTAACCCCACGATATTTATGTATGTATCTCTGAATGAAAGATAAAATTCACGTTTTTTCAAATATAAAAGTAATATATTTAATATGTACTATTATTAATATTAAAGGCTAAATTATATTATACATTGATGAATTATAAGTGTTTCAGTTGTTTGTGTGTATGTAACTCTGAATAAAAGATAAAAATCACGTTCTTTGCAAATATAAAAGTAATATATTTAGTGCTATTATTTATACTAAAGACTAAACTATGTTTGAAAGCGTATTTTTAGTTTTTAAAACTATATTTTGATTATTTTACACATAAGTTTTGCCCCCGAAAGGTATCAGTTGAAGTAGTGGGAGCTTTTACTCTTTTTATGAAAAAGCAAAATTGATAAGAGCACAATGTCGATGTAAAAAATCTTTCTGTATTATCTATTTATTACATTTATCTATTTCATATCCATCTATCTATCGATTTATGTCAATCTACATATATTTATCTATCGTATATTGGAATCCAAAGCCGAAGTCGGGGCAATTGACACCCCTGACCCACCCTAAATAACCGGCCTACGTGTTATTGAGTCAATAATTTTTCTCTATTTACTGTGTGACCAGTCATTGAAGTATTGAAAAGAAATTTCAATTTCTCGAAAACTATTTGTCGTATCAAGTCCAAACTTCGGGGTTAAATTCGGTGCTTTGGCGGATTTTTTTGTGCAATCTGATGGAGTTTAGCTTTTGTGTTTATTTTTCAGTGAAAATGTCGAGATATACCTTTTCTGAGAGCATTTTCATTGTTCGAACAACAGCAGCCCGATTTTGACTCAAAGAAAGTAATTTGCGACTGAGTTTATTTTAGCTTGAGACAATAGTTCCGAGTATGCCAACAATCATTTGTTTAATTAAAAAGTTCGCAGTTATTGAAAGCATTAAAACTTGTATTCAGTGAGTGATGCAGAATTACACTATTCGTTTGTTCCAAATTGTAGTTAGGGACGGAAAACACATCGAAGATGTATTAAACTAATTCCCGTGCATTGTACTTTGCCTTAGAATTTAAATAGAATTTTTTGAGTCAGTAGTTTTGTAAAATATATTTTTTTTTTGCATCAGTGTGTTACTTACTGGTCGCCCTTGATATCTATATCTTTCATCAGCTACAGAGCACTCCCGATTATCCGCGGAATTGGGTGGTATACGGGTATCGCGGATAATCCGAAAAAGACAAAATAAGGGGCAAAGAAGATAAAAAAAGTCGTTTGCTTTAAAATAATTGCAGATCACTTAAAACGTGATATGTACAAGCAGTGACGATAGGTACAGCATAAAAAATATTTGTATTAGAGGTTTTTAAGCATATAAAATCTATGAAGAAGTGGTACTTACGATAACGCCCAGGCAAAATAATTTATTGGATGAAGTACGCACTCTTGGGTAAGAAATGTCAAGAAAAACAAAATTTAAATTCGTGCTTTTTCGAAAAATCTGTTAATAGTGTTTGTTTCTTTCCGAGAACCCGCGGATAATCGAGAGTTTTACTATATTTAGATTTATCTGTTTTTAACCATCCATCTACTTATCTATGTCTATCCTAAAAACTGTGTCTTTATATCTATCCATTTATCTATCTGTATCTGAGTACTTGTAAAATCCCCTCTATGAAGAATTTCTTGCTACACCACTGGTATAACGCGTATCGTCCTTTCCTCTTAGCGACACCGGCAGCCATATCGCTGTGAGCTTTTCTCTGCCTAGAACGTAAACATCTTTACAATCATGTAAATTACTAGCTCCTTGCAACAGGTTTTGCTCACTGACTCTTAGCAGGTGTTTGCACTCTGGAAATTTAACGTATTGTCAGGTGCGGGGGGGGGGGGGGCTAAGAGGCACAAAGTCTCCTCTTTTTACTTCGTTGAGTAGCGCTGGCAATTACTTAGGGGGAAGCCAACTCAAACGACTGTCGCCATATTGCTGCAAAATTAGTTTGATTTCTAAGCCGGATTGTGCTACTGAATGTTGCAGGAATTAACTGCTTTTGATCACGGTAAGTAGCGTTTTCATTTGTTCACCCCCCACAGAACTTTTTACTTGACACTGCAATCAATATCTGCTCTATTTAATAATAATGATCATTCAGTAGTTTATAATCCAGTAGTTTATAAGTCAGCCAAATGTCGCTACTTCATCCTCATTGCTGCCCACATTTTAAAATCCCGCATTCCCCTCCACTCAGAACGGGTGCAATCCGTTCGTTAAAAGGGTTCTAATTGATGCCTCCTGTTCCCCTGACGCGTTTTAAAGAAGCAATCGATGAGAAATGATGAAGCACAAGCAAGATAATGACGAGAGATAAAAGAGTGGAATACATGAATCTCCCCAATTGTGATACATAATCGATTTGTTATGTCGCATCTGCTTCTACTTGAGCTGCGCAAATAGAAAGAGATAAATATCCATGATTTGTTGATTGTGGCAATAACGTGCTGGGTAAATGAGTTAGCAAGCCATGTTACATAAACTGCACGTAGTAACTGCAGTAGTGTAATAGTTATTTTATAGGCTACAGTAGACATTTTTTTTTCAATTATTGACATATGTGTCTAAAACTTTATGTGCTTGTATATTTACAACATCTAAAAGCATAAAAAAATTGGTGCAAAAACAATGAACACTTTTTTTGAAATTTAAAATAAAAAATTTTTTTTCCAAAATTTTAAAAAGCTCTATGCGTCACAATTTTTTTTCAAACTTTGAATTTCGTCTTAATTTCCAATCATTAGACATGATTGCATAAATTTATCTATTACATGTAATGTTTTGTGAGAAAATTTATTAAAGATGGCTGAAAATGAAAATTTATATGACTTTTTCAGCTGAAAAATTCATATAAATTTTCATTTTAACCACTAACTAGATCGTCTGAACAGAAATATTGTGTTTTCCCATCTCGCCTCAAAAAATAAGCATTGTGGCCCTTGTGTAAAAAAAAGGGTGAAGACGCCTACACTAGTGGTTTTTTCTTGAGATTTTCATTCAAATAATGTTATAATTGAATGATTGCTTC
>JAXGGA010010136.1:0-48291 GCA_038373865.1 Uloborus plumipes
CGTTTATGACCCCAAAGGTCTTGAGTGTAACTGAAATGGGAGGGACCCACGAGGGTTAAATAGTCTTTCTTCTTGAGAAAACCAGTTGGAGCCACTATTTGGACATCAGAGTTTATTTACTGACAGCTATTTTCAGACAAATCAGCCAAGCAACGATCCAGCATGGGTAGCCACAGAAAGTAAGTTTTTTTTTGCGAACTTATCTTTCAGAAAATTAAACTATTTTAAAATGATTTGCTTAAAATTGATGACAGATGCCATCTGTAATGTTACTTTGCAAAAGTAAAGTCAAGTAAGGTCGTATTTTGCTCACATATCTGCAAAATATCCCATAAACCGGACGTTAAATAATTAAATAAATATGGCAACAGCGAACTATTTTAAGCCTTAAATGTATGTAAACCATTCCAAGTAAGAGTTTTAAGCAGATAAAAATTGAAAAAAAATGTTAAAAAAAAACTTGGGCGTAAATGGGTTAAATAACTTAAAATTGTTTCATGTTCTACTGATTTTTTTTTACAGAGCTTGAATTGGTTATGAGATTCAAGTAGCTGTAACTGCTTTTAGCTCTAAAATTCTCTTTACTCTTAAAAAAAATATAATATTGCTCCGTAAAATTGGAGGAAGCATAGATACCTCAACTGCGGTGGAGTAACTTAACTGATAAAACTGGTGTAACGTTATGCATCAATTCTAACTTATACAAGTTATTCTAATTTATACTAGTATTAGTTAAGTTACTCCATTGCATTGGAGGTAGCTATGCTACCACCGCTTTTACTTAACTTTAAGTTTACTCTTAAGTTTTTACGGTGCAAAAGGATGCAGAAAGGAGCAAGCCCAAGTCGGGACAAATCAAAAAGTGGCATTGAAGCTGTAGAATAAGATTTGAAATTTTTAAAGCACAAGTAAATATGTGAGTAGTATAATGAAGCTGGTGTAAAGGGTACGTTTCATTATTGCGTATGCAAAGTTAGAGAACAAAAAAAAAAAAGCTACAAAAACACTAAAAGGGAGGGAGTGAAAAAAAAAAACGCGACTCCAAATAATCAAGCAGTCTCTTACAAGGAAGTGCGTCGCTTAACTTTTTTTAGTGTTATAGCAAATTGCATTATTATTTGATTATTATATTAAAATGCTATATTTGAATATAATTACATTATTATTTAAATATAGCATTTTTTCTTTCTTTTCTACAATTACTGTGTCTAAAACATGAAAATAACATCCTTTTTATTATTAAAGGTCGTACTATATATAGAAAAATATACTAAAATGTTTTGTTTTCAGCAAGAGAAACGGAAATGTGTTCCAAAAAAGATGCAATAATTTTTATAAAATAAATTTTCACTCAAATATGTAAAATATTATTAACTTACGAATAATAAAATGGTCACACAATTGACGGTATAAAAATTTAGCGTATAGTCATTTTTCGCAGCTACACTTGAGTTATCAATAGATTTGAATTATAATTTTATGTTATTATTACTGAAAAAAAATTTCGATAAGGGGTTGTATTGACAATAAAATGAGCAAGAATTTCAAATTTTAATCTAGTGTCTTATTTTGCACATTATTTATGAGTTATTGCATTTTAACTGATCCAAACACCAAATTTTTTTGCATACTAAGACACTAAAGATTTTCCTCCCCAAAATAAATACATAAATAAATAAATAAGAATAAGGGAATATCATTATTAAAGGCCGTATTACATGCAAATGTAAGTAGTGTGCTCATGAAATTGCGTATTTTTGCTTTTTTTAACATTCGTAAATGCATAAAAGCGAGTAATTTTGAAAAGAAGTTCATACTGCATTTAGTTTTTTTTTTTTTTTTTTTCATAAAAACATTTTAAAACAAAGTTACTGCTCTTCACGAAAAATAAAACATTTTATGAGCCGTGAAAAACATTTCATGCGAACTAAAAGTTTTCTCATACATCGTTTATTTGTTGGTATTAAGCCTCAGGTTAAGGTACCCCCCCCCCCCACACGTGGAAGTTGATAAGAAGAAACTATTTCTAAATGGAAAATAATTAATTGAATTGTTGACTATTATTTACTGAATTAATAAATGAAAGAATAAATAAATGAAGTAAATTATTTCATTTAGGCCCATTCACTTAGTCCCGCATAGCACTAGAGATTGTGCTTTATATTTAAAATCAAATCATGCCTAATATCAAATAAATAAATATTACACTAAACATCAGTTGATCTCTATTGATATTTAAATCGTTAATAGCAGTAACTTTTTCATTTTGTAATAACAAAAATTATTCTTAATATACTCGTACCTCAAAATGCATCACTATCAAATTTTGAAAACGGCCTATATTAGCATGAATCTTGATCTTTATAGCTATTTTTTTCTGACTAGAATCAATAATATGTTCAGTACGGATTCAAAATATTCAGTTGGGAAGAGGGTAAGCTTTTTACCATTTAACTAGCCCCACGTTCCACTACTTTGGTATTTGAAGGGGCAAGTGGATAAAGGTGATATGTGACAATTTTGGAAAAACATACTTTTTACCATGGATGAAGGTTTTAAGGTATTTTTTTTTTTTTTTTTTTTTTTTTGTGAAAGATTTTTCTAGAAATTTAAAATATTGTCACATATCACCTTTATTAACTTGCCTCTTCAATTGTGTTTGTGAGTTAACACAATTGAACCCACACTAATTTGAATTTATGTAAATTGGCGAAATTCAAAAGTCACATATCACCTTTATCCACTTGCCCCTTCATTTCTTCTTCATTTTGTATTTATCCCCTCATTCTTTTCTCGTTCTTTTTGTATGTCTCCCCTCATTTTGTATTTTCTCTTAAGACATTTTCTTTCCTAAATTAAAAAACTAAAAACACCAATTGACGCATTATAATGTCTCAATGATTCTCAACAGAAACCGATAAATACCTTTGTGCATAAAAATAAAAGTATATAAAACAACGTCGTAAAGCACAAAAGTGCAGGAGTACTGCAGACACGTGTTTCGCCGTTACAATGAACGCGTTTTCAATGCAAAAACGTGAGCTTATGGATGCACAGATACAGGGGAGGAAAATAAGGGGGCAAGAGGGGGCGGTTGCACCCCCAAATATTTTTCGCAGAATGTTAAAAAACGGGTTAGTTCAATTTATGTATAACACAAATCAACGATAAAAAAGGAACTAAAAAAGATATCCACAATTTTCAACAAGAACTGAAAAAACTCATCCATAAACATATTCTCAAGACTATTTCTTATAACAGAGGAATCGAAAAAAAATGAGACTCTGAAACAAGTATAACGGGACAAGAAAGGATTTTCAATTTTCGTTGTTTGTGAAATAGCACAAGGCACCGGAAATTGATGACAAAAAAATCTTCTTGCCTACAAACAGTGCAGATTACAACTTGACTAAAAGTTAAAAACTGATCTCTAATCACTACATTTTATGGGATAGCTAATTACAAAATAATTTTAAAGTTTGGTCATAAAAATTTAAACTTTTAAAAACTCCATTTTTTCTTAATATTAAATCCAGTTTAAGAAATCATTCTTTTAACTAATCTGTATTTCTTTCAATACTGAGGTGCTTCATATTTATTAAACTCGCCCCCTCAAACGAAAGGTTGAAATGCCGCCCCTGCACAGACATCCGGCTTTTGTCGGATGTCTGAAAGTAAAGATTTACCATTCGAAACAAACCTCGGTTACTGCTTATTTCCCTCATTTTACGCCTTTATATTTTCCCGTTTTCTTTTATGGGTCTAGCTCATGTTTATCATTTACAATAACTCATCTGCGTTATAACTGAAGGGCTTGAAGGATGAAGGGTCTATGTTATATTTAAAAAAATGAACACTCTGTAAATGGTAAGCAATGGATAGAGGTAAGCAAGTAAAACTTGTTACATCAAAACGTAAATGTCATTAGACCCATTTCATACGCACACTAACGATAAAACCAGAAAACAAAAAAGCTGCAACAACAACAATAAAACTTTGAGTTTTAATTACTCGCAATTTCGGTTTTGTCACATAACCTTTTTATCTCCCAAGCCTTTCCATTAAGTAAGTTATGTGGTTATACAATAGCATACAAACGTTAAAATATGTAACAGCGTTTTTTTTTTTTACAAATTAAAAAAAAAAATTATCTCTCATTGCTTAATGAACAGAAATGAAAGATCAAAAATTATTACCTCACTGCATGTGGGGAACTATTATTTAGTAAGTAAGCAAAAAAAAAATAATGAGCTTCTGGAAAATGCACGAACTTTACACAAAGAAAGTTGAATTAATTTCTATAAAAAAAAGACTTAATTTCGGTTTTGTCATATAACCCCTTCATCTCCCAAGCTCTTCAATTATAAGAAAATGTTTTAAACTTTCTAAGAATGAAAGAAAACAAGTTTTGTAAAACTAAAAAAGGAAGAAAAAATAATAATCGTATAGTATAAAAATTGATATATGTAAATAAGTATAGATATTAATAATATTATTAAAACTGGTCTGAAACGTTTAATTACCTACCCCAGCAGTAAATAAGCATGCGAGCACAATAAAGAAAACAATAAAAAAAGTCTACATTTCTTCATAAGTTAACAATTTTAATTTTAGGATTACTTTTCGAAGTTTTCGTTGCGGAACAGGGGGGCTGCAGATTTTAAGTCTGCCTAATGGCGGCATTGAGCTAATTCGGCTCTGAGCAAAGCTTTCCTTCATAAACAGTATAAAAAAATTGGCTAATAAAAAAGCCAAAATGTGTGTGTATCTTTTAATAAGAAAGAATTACTTAACCTAAAAAATGTGCAATAGGGATATCATTTGTGCTTAATTCTAATAACTACAATTAGCAATTTGTAGAGGAATGTTTAGCAAAGTGAAATAGTTAAGATAACTTACCTGTTCGAAAATGACAAATTGAAATTATGCTCTCAAAATTATTGTACTTACAAAAGGAATGATGTATTTTGTAGTACAACTTGAGCTTGAAATGTTAATTAACATATTTGGCAGTTATTTCGAACCTTCAAAAAATGAGGAAATTTCTCAGCTGAAAAAACCATGGAGCGATGTGAAAAATGCAATGTTTTTGCAATGAAACATTTTCTATTTGATGATTTACAGTAAATTTTGTCAAAATGCACAAATAAATAAATAAATGAATTATTAATGAAAAGATAAACCAATGAGTGCAATAATTAATACATAATAAAAGCTGAGTAAATAAATAGAAAATTAATAACAAAATAAGTAAATGAATGAATAAATATGTAAAAGAATTTGAATAAATGAATGTATAAATACGTACGTGATTTGATAAATGAATGCATAAGTAAACGAAATGAACTATTTCACTTTGCCTCATCCACTTTGCCCCGCATGCACTTGACAAATTACATTGAACATGTAAAATCAAAACATGCCCAATATAAACTAAATAAGGACTGCATCAGTAGATATCGATCAATGCTTAAAACAATAATTTTTAAAAAAATTATCATTTTATAGTAACACGAGATATTTTTGAAAATCCACGAATATTACAACAAAGGTATAAGATTTTGAAAATGATTTTGTTCTTCATAGCTATTTATCTTTTCACAGGAATCAACTACATGTCTAGAAGCTTAGTTAAAATATTGCTAGACTGATGGCGCTGCAAACTGTCAAAATATTTTACCATTTCACTTTGCTCCTCTATTTCACTTGGGCCCCTTTCCCCTACATGAAGCAAACAGTTTCATTATGTCCAATTGTTACTCTTTAACAGCATTTTCATCACATACATTCTTTGTTAATATAATGTTCTCGTTTTAATTGTACAAATGTTGTATCTCTTAAGACCGAACATCTTATTTAAGAAAAAAGAAAACAATAGCTTATTTTAATTAAATTATAATTATTAACCTCATACTTCTCCATTCACGAATCAAGGATTATCAAACTAAAAACAGTAAAAATAGCTTACTCAGAATGAAATTGAAGTACCGTCAAGTGCTCCAACAATGTGCTACTTTTTGATGATTTTAAGGAAACGTCTTCCATATTATTGGAGATAATGGAATGGAAATGTACTACCCAACCGAACTACATATCCCAGAAATATAATTTTGCGACTGAAAAAACTCCAGTTAGGTGCGCCAGTAGGTGGTGGAGAATTTTCGTATAGCACAGAGTCAAAGTTGTCACATGCGTATTCAACTTTGTGCCACCATCATTTTTGCATTAAAAATGCATTTTAAGTTCTATCTATTATAATATTATCTCGGTTATCCATGGTTGAAATCTATTTAAATATGTTTTTTTAATATCAGGTCTTTGGAGAATGAAAACAAAATATCTGAATACCAACCTTCTTATTTACATTTTCAACAACTTCAGTAAAAGTTCGCTAACATTTGATTAGTATGCGTTTTTAAACTTATAAACTTATTTTTAAACTTCGGATTTTTTTGTAACATTTTGCGTTCAATATAAAAAGGTACCAGTCATTGATGAATTCTTTAAAAGTCAGAAAGAAAAACCAGCAAGATGATACATAACTTCATGACTTAACATTAGTCAGAAATAAATTGTTCACAATTGTTCGAGGTGGCTCTATAGCTCTTATAGAGCTCTTTTAAATTGGTTATTGGGTCGTTCCAATGGAGTTGCCCTCTATCTTCCTCCTATCTATTCTCCTGATGATTGAAAAAGAACAAACAAAAGCTCTCAAAGTATATAAAACTATACACAAATATTGAAAATTATTGATACAGTGCGTCGCAAAAGTTTAAGCACTATGCAAATTTTTGAATAAAAAGAAATCTTTTCAGCAGAATGCTTTCATATTTATACTGTAAGTGGCTACTATGACCCTAATTAAGTGTTTGAAGTTTTGAAAAATATAACGGCAACAAAAATCAGAAAATACAGAAAATATTTTTTTGGCTGTCGCAAAAGTTTATGCACAGATCAGCTTTTATGCAAATATCTCTTAAAACGTGATGCGTGAAGAACTAGTGCGGTTCTTTTGAACGAGTTATAATAGTGTAGCAACGGCTTAAAGTGTTATCAAGATGCCAAAGTCACTTCAGTTCTCGTCTGAAGAAGTTGTGAAACTCTGGAAGCTGAAAGCAGAAGGTAACTCTGTCATGCAAATTTCAGTGATTTTAAATCAATCTAAACGTGGTATTTATAATGTTTTGAAACGTGGAAATCAATTTAAACCAGCGTTTCGCTCAGGAAGACCGAGAAAAACTACCTCTCGTGAGGATAGAAGAATTAAAAAACTGGTCTTAACTGAAAATTTGTCACTTAATCAAATAAAATTAGACTTGTAACAAAATTATCACGTGATACAATAAGCAGACGAATAAAAGAATAAGGATTTATCAAAAAACAAAAGTTAGCTCGCAAACCTTTTCTGAAAAAGTGTCACAAACAAGCAAGACTGCAGTGGGCAAAGCATCATATGCATTATAGTGACGAATCTCTTACTGTTGTGTTCGCTGATGAAAAAAAATGGAATTTAGACGGTCCAAATGGGTTCTCATACTACTGGCGTGACTTGAGGAAAGATCCGAAGTGCGTATTCAGTAGGCAACATGGTGGTGGCTCAGTCATGGTATGCGGCGTTTTTTGCTTCAACGAACAAACTTCTCTTAGCTTTCTAAATGGTAGACAAAATTCAGAAAGGTATCAAGATACCCTGAGAAAGCATTTGTTACCATTTGGTGAAGTCCTAGGTGGTCCTGATTGGATTTTTCAGCAAGACAACGCTTCAATACACAATTCCCGTAGTACGAAAGAATAGCTTGCTTCTCAAAATATTAGTGTAATGAACTGGCCAGCACTCAGCCCGGATCTAAATCCCATAGAAAACATCTGAGGAATTCTCGCACGTGACGTATACCAGAATGGGAAGCAGTATTGCTCTGTTCAAGAGCTTAAATCTGCAATCGAGGAAGCCTGGTACAGACTACCTCCCGAAACCTTCCATAATCTCGTGCTATCGATGAAAAATCGCATATTCGAACTCATCAGATGCAACGGTAACACCATAGACTACTAAAAGACTTTTATGCTTTCTAAAAATTATATATTCCGTTTTTGTGCTTAAACTTCTGCGACAGCAAAATTTTGATTTTAGCATGTAATCGTATTTTAATTTCTATGAATTTTTTCCTGATTCGAAACATAGATTTGTAAGCTGTTTGTTTAATTACAGTAAAAATTTCAAAGCTTTTTGGTGTATACTTTTCGTCTTATCAAAAGATTTCGGTTGTGCTTAAACTTTTGCGACGCACTGTATAATAAAGTTTCTGTTCTGAAAATTGGTGACAAATAGCTGTAGCACATTTTTGTCATTGACATTCCACTTAATCCAAACTATTTGTGCAATCGCCGGTTCGTCTTATTGACTGTCAATAACATAAAAACACAACTTAAAACTTTTCCAAATTTTTAAATTGTAGGAGAATGTGGAGCGAAGTGAAATAGTTACCTGCTTCAAAAGGAACAAATGGGAAATTTGTTCTAAAAATTATTGTACATGAGGAAAGAAGAATGTATTTTGTCATACAACTTTCGTTAAAACATTATTTTTCGAGTTATTTTTTACTTGCAAAAAAATGGAAAATTTTCACCCCAAAAAATCATGGGGCAAAGTGAAAAACTAAATATTTTTGTTATGAAAAATTTTCTATTCCACGATTAACAGTAATTTTCATCAAATTGATGCGTAAATTAAAGAAAAAAAATTTTATTAATGAAAAATAAATGAATAATTAAATAAATAAATAAATGAATTAATTAATATGTGAGAGAAAAAAAGTAAGTGAATAAAATAGAGAATGAATAAGAAAATGAGTGAATGAATAAGAAAATGAGTGAATGAATAAATAAATAAGTAAATAATTAAATGTATAACAGGCAGAATTAATTACAAGAATATTCAGGTAAAGAACAATTTCCAATTCACATTTCAATTTTGTTTAAATAACAAAAGATCAAGACCCATTTTTTGTGTTTAGTTCCTAATATCACATACATAGAATTCATTCAGTTTAATTACCATTGCATACATGAGTTTGACTTTCCTTAAAAGTATCATAACACTAGACTTTTTTATTTCTGTTTCAAAAAAAAGAGGGTACCAAACCAGAGCTTAGAAATATTTTTGTCATTGCTTAAGATTTTTCATTAGTATTTAGGCCCTGATCTATAATATTTGCTCCCCTTGCAAAAAAATCAGAAGGGCGCTCTCATCCATTCTTCCTGAAATAAATTTCATAAACTATTGTTCTTAACTACTTCAATTTTCTAAAGGTTTGAATTTCATAATTTTAATGCATTTGCGTGTTTACGTATTTTTTATTTTTGTTTTAACATATTTCGTTTAAGAGTCCATAAGTGCTTTTAGAGAAATTTGAATACTTTTCAATACTGCTTTTTTCGAAATTCGATTTATTTGTTTTTAACTTCTCCACTAGAAGTAAACAAATCGCGCATTGCACAGCTTGAAAATCTTTCCAAAATTTTCATTCCATTAAGTCTTGGTTTTTGAATGTTTTCCACTTTCTAAGGAAACGCTGTAAATTGTTTTATGATTTAGCTTCCATTTCGTAATTTTGAAAAAATAAATTTCGCATTTGATTTTCTGCTATTTACTTTTAATATTTCCCGGCTTTTTGTTTTATTTAAACTTCGTGAACTATCCGCTAATTCATTTTTTTTTTATTTTAACTAGTTTTAATCTTGTTTACTTTAGTGTTTTACTTTAAGGAAATCTTATCAGTTACCTTGGACATATGGAAAGTTTGTGATTTTTTTTAAATCCTGGTTTTTAATTTTCACATTACCGCAAAGTTTTTCTCTGAATTTTTCAAATAGTAAGCGGTATTTTATTATCCTTGCTCTTCAATAAGTAATGTGATCACTTTAATGCGTTTTTATAAATTATTTTCATCTTTCATTTTGTCTTTTATTTGCATTTTTTCTTTTTCAATTCTTCTTGCATATAGTAGATTTTTTTTATTAACTATTGTCATAAAAATAAGACTCTTAAACTTAAAGTTGCTAAATATTAGAAAAAAAATCAATAAAAATTGTGATATATGATTTATGATACAAAATCTAATCACAGAATTAAATCAAAATTACATATTATGCTTTGTTTCATTTTACATATCGAAATGCCAAAAGAGGATACACTAAAAAAGGTTGAACCAAAATGTTATTAAAGATATTCAAGAAATAATAGTATTTGAGCAGCAAAATAGAAAAAAAGAGTAATTTAATTACCTCTACAGTGCTGTGACTTTAGTATTGTAAGTCAAAGAAACTGAAATTATAATGAAACCTTTTTTAAAATATAAGGGTATAGTTAAAACTACACTGACTAAATTGAGCTTTTAAGGTAAAGTTAGTAAAGATTTTAAGGTAGTTAAATTTAAAAGGTAACAAAATTAACACGGCCGAAATTGATAGAAAATGCACTGTTGATTAAAAAAAAAAAAAAAATGTGAAGTGAATGGGGGAGAGGGGGTAAGTAAAAGGGTGTGGAAATGCAAAAAAATTATCTTCTGATCCTGTCAAGGGATGAAAAGTTTAAAACTAATCAAAAGAGATTCCTCGACTTTTCTGATTTTAAATAAAAGTAGAGCGTTTGTACACTAAAAAATTGATGTTGTTTTTACAATATAATACAACTATTTCTATAGTAACAAACTGTAAAAATTGATAATTTTACAGTAATAAATTGTAAAATTGCTAATTTTATACTAATAAACAGTAATATTGCTGATTTACAGTAATAAACTAAAATTGCAGTTTTAAACTGGAACCTCTGCTGCCAGAATTATACTGCTGTTTTTACAGTATATTACAGCTAAGTTTGTCGTAAAAAAACTGTAAAATTGTGGTAATAAACTGTAAAATTGCTGTTTTACAGTAATAAGCTGTAAAATTGCTAGTTTTAGTTTATTACTGTGCATTTTACAGTTTTCAATTGGAACCTCTGGTGCCAGTATTATACCATAAAAACACTGCTTTTTTGCAGTGTATTAGTTCTTACTAATTTACATAGACGTAATATATTATGGTTTTTTATGCAGAACTTTTTGTTTGTGGTGGAAATGTTGAAAAGAAAAAAGCGGATCATTTTTGAATAGTTTCGTAAAATTAAGTTAAATGCTCAAAACAAAAATCGTTTTAACCCATTAATGCCTGGCATTTTTTTTCCAAAGATATTTTGTATACTGGTTACAAACAGTGTTTAATGGACAGGAAAAATAATAAAAAAAATATTATGTAAAAAATAAATATTTTACTAGGGAAAGAAAAATCTTCCCTTAAAAGTTACGATGGACCCCAGAGGGTACATACTTTTTTTACTGAAATTTTTTTCTGCCTACGATATAATATTTAAATAGACATTTTATTCAAATAAATAAAATCAGCAATTAACATAAACTGGGAAGCTGGGAATAACTTTAAAAACTTAGCTTTTTTCCTTGAGATTGTGAACGATGTCGTTTTCGATAATGATCATATTAAAATTGCTACAGAACGCATTTTACAATGGTTATGTGCTGCAATCTGTTAATAACGAATTGAAACAATACCAAGGTACTCATTGAACACTATTATTTGGTTGAAATGTTCATTTTGGGGAAACTCAGACCCTTTTTTGGACCGTCCCTAAAAAGGGACGCTAGGCATTAATGGGTTAATGACACTGCGACTTCTAATGGTACGCAGAATTTATTTTTTCTCCACACTCAGAAATTTCTACATAGAAGTGAAAATTTGCGAATAAAGGATAAAATGTAAAACGATTTGTTGAACAAGTTTCAAAATTTGGCCTTCAAAGCAAAACGTCCAGCCTTCAAGTTTCAGATTACGTGATTTTCAACGTTTATGGTTGTAAATACTATACAACTATGCATTCATAAGGACATCATGCACCTTGTGACGCGGAAGGCGTATAGCCTTCGCGTTAAGAGCCTTTTAAATAAGAAGCTTACCGTTAATGTGCTTTATAATGACTATTTTTCAATAGAGGTTACACAAAGTGGTTATCAGAAAATGAATTTTTTATAAGCATCAATAATATCAAATAGGGAATATATATATTTATATATCAATATATATTGATGAAATCAGAATATGGCAGCGTTTATATGATCGTATACAAATCGTACTTTCATACAGAAAAACATGTTGGTACTCGAAGTAATTAAATGTCATTATAAGTTTGTTTTGATTTTTGAGAAATGCTGAACAAAAACCAATTGTCTGGTATGGTCTTTTCCAAAGGTTTTGAAATATCTGGAACAAAATGTTAAATGAATTGATCGACTTGACTGTCCAATTAAAGTACCTAACAAAAATGTACTCCCACTAAAAAATAGATTTGCATACAGATGTAACAAAAAGTATTGTTACGGTTTAAAATCTTGCTCTTTAAAGCATAGATATGGTACAACGTCTCAAAAAATAAGCAGGAAAAAGGTTTTCAAAGAAATGCATTTTCTTGATTGTTCATTTGTTGTTGAACAATAGGGAAGACAATTTTGCACAAAACAAAGTGGTAAACAAAAATTAGCTTTTACACTGCAAAGAAGGAACTGTCGTTTTTACAGTATAATACTGGCAGCCGAGGTTCCAATTTAAAATTGTAAAATGCACAGTACTAAACTGTGAAACTAGCGATTTTACAGTTTCAAATTCTAAAGTTAGGAATTTTGCAGTTTATTGCTGTAAAATTTAGCAATATTATACTGCAAAAACAGCGGTATAATACTGGCAGCCGAGGTTCCAGTTTAAAAGTGTAAAATGCACGGTAATAAACTGTAAAATTAGCAATTTTATAGTTATCACTGTAAAATTAGCAATTTTACAGTTTCAAATTCTAAAGTTAGGAATTTTGCAGTTTATTGCTGTAAAATTTAGCAATATTATACTGCAAAAACAGCGGTATAATACTGGCAGCTGAGGTTCCAGTTTAAAAGTGTAAAATGCACGGTAATAAACTGTAAAATTAGCAATTTTACCGTTTAGTATTGTAAAATTTGCAATTTTACAGTTTATTAATGTAAAGTTAGAAATTTTTACCATAAGATTAACTGCATTCATTTTTTACAGTATAAATGTGGAGTATAAACGATGAAGTGCGTGCTACAAATATATAATCACAATTTTTTATCAGTCAAGTGTTCGCCCACCTGTATTTGAAATGCTGACTCATTTTAAGAAATTTAGCATACAGAAATAAAGAAAAGAGTACCAAAGAAATGTAATAGGTAATGCATTGAAAAAACAGCAACTGCTGTAACGAGTTTTTTTTTTTTTTTTTTTAAATATATCTACAGCATAACATAGCCAAGTGAAGTGATGTAAATGTTTTACCGTAAACTTAAATCTTCTCGATCTATACTCATGCTAGCACCTGTTGCTTGTTTTTTGAGGTAGATGGTAGTTATAATGCAAAAGTATTGATGTCAACGAAAAAGATAATCGAAAGAATTTTTTTATCACTGAATATACTGTTACGACAGGCACGACAGTATTATATGCATTTTAGTATCCTATGAGCTCGACACAGCACAACACCGCAATCGCATATAACTTTAAAAAAAAAACTTCTTGATAAGAAAAGTTTTCCAATTTTCCCTTTCGAATATTAGAATGATTCATTTGTAAAGTTTCGAACAAGGTGAAGCCGTCAAAAACTTCATCCTATCCAAAACTACTTTATCCAGAAAAGTGTTCCATTTTATTTATTTACTTATCAGCGAATAAATTCATTTCTGAGACAAACAAAATACCTTTTTTTTTTTTCTCTCTTTTCCTACTACGATCAAAGATTGTGCAAGCTTACTTGGAAACAACTAATTGAGGAATTCATCGCGTCTCCGATTCTCCAGTCAGTGAATGGAAAGTTTTACCTCATGGTCCAAATCCGCTGAATCCCGCTGCTCGTCTCAGCTGATAAATGACTTCAGGGAATCTGGAAGGAACAAAAAGAATCGGGAGTGGTTTTCGCGCACGCGCACTGGCCCGGAGCAAGTTTTCCGGACATCGGGAGCAGAGACAGGATTCGGAGACTCTTTAAAAGCCGCGACCGAGGAGGTCGGAGAGGGCTTGCTTTTTCCAACCGACGCTCCAATGGAGAGGGAAAGTCTTTACAGTACGCTCCCGATTTTCCGCAGAATTGAGTGGCACGGGTATCGCGATAGTCTGAAAAAGCATAAAATAAGGGGTAAAGAAGATAAAAAACGTATTTTGCTTGAAAATAATTGCATTGCACTTAAAACGTGATGTGTACAAACAGTGACGATAGGTACAGCATAAAAAATTATTTGTATTTGAGGTGCTCAAGCATATGAAATCTATAAAGAAGTGGTACTTACGATAACGCCCAGGTAAAATAATTTATAGGATGAAGTACACTTGGGTAAGAAATGTAAAGAAAAAAACAAAATTTAAATTCGTGCTTTTTCGAAAAAATCAGTTAAAACATTCTGGGACAAATGGATTTTAAACTAGTGTTTTTAAAGAAAATTTTTTGCTCTACAAGAATCAAGTTAGCTAAGTTTTTTTCCCTCGACACCCTGGCGGATAATTGAGAGTTTACTGTACTCTGAACTCATGGAGAGGAGAATCCAGTGAATGGCACCAGTTTGCCTCAGCGAAAACTTTTTTTTCTTTGCTAGTACTTTAATGGCATGTTAACCTTAAAATATCCTCCATTAAGATGCGGTCATTTAAGGAATAATAAACAATACTGCCGTAGGAAGATAAGCTCCGACTTAGGTGGACCTACCCTCATCGAGTTTCCTCGCAAGTTGTAGATAAAAATATTACGAACACGATGGCATATGGATATCTAAACAAAAGTGATCCATTCATAGGGTTGTCGCAATTTAGAGTTCGAGTAATTAAGTAAAACTGCAGTTTTTCTGCAAGTATCTATAAATTTTGCAAGAAAGTTGCAGTTCTTCGTCAGTAAGTAAGTAAAAAAAAATCTATGAGCTTCTGGAAAATGCACGAACTTAACGCAAAGAAAGTTGAATTAATTTCTATAAGACAAAAGACTTAAATTCGTTTTAAAAAATCATTTATTTTCTTCCGAAAGATCTTTGAAATACGCAGCCGAATTTTTTGACGGTCGAATTCATGTGTCTTTTTATAAGAAAACAGTTGTGTTGATATTTGTAGGGGCTTTCTGCAAATATCAACAAATTTGTAGAAAGCGTAAAGGCTTTCATTGAAATGAGAGTCCCTTGTAAACCGGAAACGCGTATGTGCAATTTTTATTGCACATTTTGTACTTCAAACATGTATTTTTTAAAGCTATTTTAGCACAAAACTTCCTTTTTACTCCTTACTCATTCTATTATTGAAGAGCGTGGGAGATAAAGGGGTAATGTAACAAAAAACTAATTACACAGGTCTGCAAAAAAAAAAAAAAAAATTCGAACAGATGCATGGGATGTTTTGACTGATTTTAATGTTTTTTGGTGTGCTTAATCCGAATAAGAGCTTCATTTTTTTCTATCCCGTGCAGTTTTTTGCAATACGTGAGGACTTAGTTGTCAAAGTCAAAAAATAAAGCTATACAGAAAATCATGTATTTATTTCAGAAAAAGCTGTAATTTTTTTTTACTCGTTACAACACATTTTAAAAAGTGGATCACGTTTGGTGTTTACTAATTTTTACAGAAAAACCGTTATTTTTCTTTATATTGATACTCCTGTTGGTGCGCTTTCGCTGATTGTAGCTCTAAGTTTCCCGCTGTATATGTAAACATCCAACAGTAGTCTGACATCATATTTACGTTTCAATTTCCTAGGTAACGTCTCTCTATGTCTTGCACATCTTGATGAAATATCTCATCCTGTTCCTCACTAAAGCCACCAAGATTTTTAGAAAAATAGTTTACATGTGAATGTAGAAAATGGATTTTTAAACTCATGTTGCAGTGCTGAACTTTGAATGCAGTCAACATCCTCTTAACGATATTTTTTTTTTTTTTTTTTGCCAGAGTCTTTGTTACCTTCCCAAAAACTTTTCTACTACATCCTTGGAAGAGTTCCAAGCTTCTTTTTCAATTTCGTTCATTGATTGATTCAAAAAACAATGGGTAACATGAAAGTTTGCGCATGTCAGGTCCTGTGAATATTCTCTCTTTCAATTTAGCTTCAGAAAACTTCGGAAACTTTGAACAAACATATTTGAAAGTCTCCATCTTTTAACCCTTTAAGCGGTTTGCCCGTACGGTGTACGTGATTCCTGAAATTGGCCTCATCTGGTTTGCCCGTACGGCGTACGGGCATCGATATTTTCAGATTTCCTTTTCTGGTTTTCCCGAACTGTTCGGAAAATTGTAAACCTCAAAATTCACAGTAAGTGTGAGAGAAATTTTTGCATAATTTGTAAACCATTCATTACTGCATGCAGAATGTACTTGAAAAAAACAAATATTTCGGGATTTTGTGACCAAAATTGTAAAATAAAAAATATTGTAAAAGCATTGAAAACGAAAAAAAAAAATAAAAATTCTTTATATTCTTATTCTGTTAAGTATGGTACTTAACTATATGCAATAAAAAAATATGCCTTTTTTGGAAGCATTTCTGGTAAAATAATTGACCGCTTAAAGGGTTAACAAACGCTCGATAAATTGCTTCATCAGTCCTAATTTAATGTGAAGATTTGGAAACAGAACTTTTTCACGATTAACCACTGTACTGCTCAACGTGGAAAAGCACGACTAGCACCAGCACCTTTGACGATTTCTATTTTAAAAAGGAATGTGCACGTGATTAAAAAATGCACCATGGCAGCATTTCTGCTTAGTCTAAAAAATTTTATTTTCCCTTGATCTGATAAGGAAGTGGAATAAATTAAAAAAAAAAAAAATACCTTCAATACAAACCAAATACTTTTAATAAACGAATCCAACGAAAAATAAACAAAAAAAAAATCCCCCCACATTCTTTATCTCTCTTTATCACTATCACTCTTATTTAAACAAAATTCTAATAGCCCAGGAACCCAGTGCAACGTATTTGAACCTGATCAATGTGGCTCTATGGGTGAGTGTAGCAGGCCTGTTTTCACTTTTCCTCATCTAACGCTCACCCTCGCTCTCTTCCCCTTTTTTTTTCCAGTTTTTATAACTGTAGGTACTCTTTGAACATCAAAGAAGCAAATAAGAAAACTATTTGTAATAAACCTTTTTCTAAATAATAAATTAGTAGAGAATTTTGTTCAGTTTAATAGAGGTGAAATGGTACATTACCACACTCAGTACACACGTTTTCCGGAAAAACTGTACTTGATGGACAAAAACGGAGGTCATTTTCGCATTCAGCACACCGAAAAACATAAAGAACACTCAAAATATCCCATGCAGTTTTTTGGTTGCAGACCTGTGTTATGAGTAATTTAGGTTAAAAGTTTCATTGCTGCAGTTTCTTCGTTTTCTGGTTTTGTCGTTAAGTGACCTTATGAAATAATTCTAATGACGGTACTTTTTAATGTCCCGAGTTTTATTTGCTCACCTGTATAGATAGTTTACTTGTGTCCCAGATTGTACTTTCAAAAAATTTCATGTAGCTCCTTCATCCACAAAACCTTCAACTCTTAAAACAGTTATTATATTGACAAGATTAATTCAAATAATCGCTATTTTTTTCCTTTATTTTTTTAAAAAAAAAAATTCCGTCTAATGCTTCAATAATGACAACTATTGTCAAGATGAGCGAAAATTAAAACAAACGAAAATTGCAATCGATGTCAAAAAACGTTAAGAAAAGTTGGGGGATCAGGGAAGACCGAATTAAAGAGGGAAAACGTCTTCAGCCGCGAAATCAATAATGAGCACTTGTAGCTATGGACAGGGGTGGGGTGAGTCAGGGGGAAGAAGGAGAAGTCTACCCAATGTTTTGGAAGGAGGGAAGTATGAAAAACAGTTCTCGGAAAACGAAAAGAAACGCGCTGTTCTTGCACAGATTTTGCTGGTTGAGCGTGAATAATGTTTTCTCTTTTAAAACTACAGCAACTTACAACAGTTTTTATAAAAAAAAAACGTTGAGATTAGTGAAATTTTCTTTGACTATTGTGTCGTTTGTTGTGAAAGTGGAATAACTTCATAATTTCAAAATACAGATTTGGTTGGTAAATTTTATCACATTTATCTGCATCTTTTAGCATAAAAGCAATGCAAAGCACTTTTCAAAAGTTCCAGCATTACATGACTAATATTAGCAGAAAACTTTTTTTTCCTTATTAAAAAATTGCAAAACGGTGTACTTAATCGGGTATAATAAAATCGTTTACTAGTAGTTACTCCACTTTCTACGATGACGACACAATCGATGATGTGAAATGTCTTCTTCATATTAAACCGGTTTTGTATGATTAATGCTATTAAAATGATTTGTTTTCTCTCATTTATTAGAAAAACATATTTTTAGAACAACGCTGTCTTTTAATTAGGAGTGTTTTTTAACTTTAATTTTTATTTTTCATTTTTAAATTTATTTTTTTTCGTTTATTTGTTTTATTTTAACAGTGCATACATGTATAAAGCAGTAATTGCAAGAGAAAGTGAGAGCTGACGCTGAAATTTTTTATGTGAAATGCTAACAGGGCAATAATGGTAAATTATGTGATTGGTGAAATTCGGATTGTTCACACAAACTTTTAACTGTATCAATAGCCCTAAATGCGCTGTCTAATGGGATGGGGTGCAGAGCTAATAGGACCTAACCCAGGGCTGATGGAACATACTAAATTTTTTTCGACCACCTTGTCCAGTGATCAGAGACTTCTGACCTCGATGCGGTGGTCCCGGGTTCGAATCCCGACTCGGGCATCTCTCTCTCCTGTCATTGTCCTTTCTGTGTGGGAAAGTGTGCTTTGAATGGATGCCTACCCTATAAGCTGGTCCTTATGGCAAGTGTGTTGAGCTAAAGCGGTCTTCCATCTAAACGGTGCTCATAAAAACGGAAGCTGTACCTATCCTCCCTTAAATCGAGTAGATTTCATTTACTCGGGCTCGGATGCCCGAGTGGAAACAGCAACAACAACAATTGCTAAATTATTTATAAATGGAATTTGTACACATGAAAAGGTGATTACGAAGTATATGCTATAAAATATGATTAAAAACTGCATGTATGCTTACAAAAGGAAGTTTCATTTTTGAATTAAAAATCAAAATTAATACTTGAAAATGAGGATATTCACTTTTTTTTTAACTGAGTCATTCTCCAGAATGTGTAATTTTGAGAAAAATACTTCTCCGTTTCAAAACTATATATATATATATATATATATATATATATATATATATATATATATATATATATATATATATATATATATATATATATATATATATATATATATATATATATTTTTTTTTTTTTTTTCATTTTTACATAAAACTATTTTTTAAAGATCATACATTCTAGCATATATTTGGATTCAGATCTGAAGCATGTTGTCTGTTCAACATTACAAAGAAATGCTTCTTCAGGAGTCATCCAGAGGATCTTCTTGTTGTACAGACCCGTCATTTAGGGGAGTCAGGGGAGGTCAATTGCTCCCCCCCCCTTGAATTTGAGAATTACTGTAGCATTTACTAGGCTTGGCGACAGCTTGGGTTTTAACATAATTTTTCTTTTAATTTCTGAAACAAGTTGGTTAATCACTATCAGAAAAGTCCATTCTAATGTTTTACCTTGTTTTTGCTGCTGTATTGATAGTTCAAAGTTCTATGTTAACCAAGATCAACAAAATATCTCTTAAATGACCGACTACTGTTGCTTTAACCCTACATGTGCAAAGCAGTAATTTGCAAGAGTCTCCCTTTCAAAACTATATATATATACACTAGGTGGCCAAAAGTATCCGGACACTTTCGAAAATTCACATTTTTACATATAGCTCGAAAAATAAGTGATCAATTGTTCTTTAACTTTAGTAATACAAAATATAGGCTTCACCGAACATTTCCAAGTTGAAATTAAATTACACTTGCATTTGGGGGACGACAAGAAGGGGGGTTGAAAGTAAAACTGCTCTTTGACCATAACTCTTCGAAAATAGCTCGGAATAAGCTATAAATTTCAGTAATTAATTAGCATACCATGTCTAATTACTGTACAATTTTTTATGAACGTACCACTCTTACTTCCGAAGATATGAAACATTTTTTAAAATATGGCAATTTTATTTGAAGGCTTTTGCTCATAACACGCAGAGTTTTTGATCAAACCTTATCAAAACTTCAGGAAAAATGACAAAATAAGGGAGAAAGAACATACTAAAACGGTAAATAAAAATATTAAAAATCCGATGAGATATGAACGTTAAAAGGAAATAATTTTTCACGGCGCATGCGCGAACGACAGAAATTTATAACTACAAAAATATTGTAGCCTGGTTTATACTGCATCTTATAAAAAAAGTTTCAGTTGAATATCGTAAAAATTGAAAAAGATATCAGCAATCTAGTGAGCTGTAATTCATTCATTCGCAGACAATACATAAATGGCAAGGGGTTCTCCACAAATAGTGTGGTGACAATTGAGCATTTTCTTCAATGTTAAATTGTGTACAGTTTGAAAATTTATATTCGGCATAGAAGTCACATTTCGCCTATTCGACCAAAAAGACCTTATACGTAGGTGGCCAAAAGTATCCGGACACCCTCTGAAACGTTGGTTTTGAACGATGACGCAATAACCTTTAATTTAAAAATAGCTCTTTGTGGACAGACCCTCACTTTTTATGTATTGTCTGCGAATGAATGAAATACAGCTCACTAGATCGCTGATATCTTTTTCAATTTTCATGATATTCAACTGGAACTTTTTTATAAGATGAAGTATAAATCAGAGTACAATATTTTTGTAGTTATAAATTTCTGTCGTTCGCGCATGCACCGTGAAAAAATATTTCCTTTTAACGGTCATATCTCATCGGATTTTTAATATTTTTATTTACCGTTTTAGTATGTTCTTTCTCTTGTATTTTGTCATTTTTCCTGAAGTTTTGATAAGGTTTGATTAAAAACTCTGCCTGTTATGAGCAAAAACCCTTCAAATAAAATTGCCATTTTTTAAAAAATGTTTCATATCTTCGGAAGTAAGAGTGGTATGATCATAGAAATTTGTACAGTAATTATACATAGTATGCTAATTAATTACTGAAATTTATAGCTTATTCCGAGCTATTTTCGAAGAGTTATGGTCAAAGAGCGGTTTTACTTTCAACCCCCCTTCTTGTCGTCCCCCAAATGCAAGGGTAATTTAATTTCAACTTGGAAATGTTCGGTAAAGCCTATATTTTGTATTACTAAAGTTAAAGAACAATTGATCACTTATTTTTCGAGCTATATGTAAAAATGTGAATTTTCGAAAGTGTCCGGATACTTTTGGCCACCTAGTGTATATATATAGTTTTGAAAGGGAGACTCTTGCAAATTTCAACTTGGAAATATTCGGTGAAGCCTATATTTTGTATGACTAAAGTTAAAGAACGATTGATCACTTATTTCTCGAGCTTTTTGTAAAAATGTGAATTTTTGAAAGTGTCCGGATACTTTTGGCCACCTAGTGTATATATATATATATATATACACTGGCGGAAAAAAAATCCCAACACTAAGAAAAAATTACTGTAGAGTAATGAAGTTTGAGCAATGTAATTGTCTAGTTAACATATTTAATTGATTAAATGTACAAGATCACTGGCTAATTTAAGCTCAAGAAAATGCTGTGCAAATGTGAAATTATTTTAATTTAATAGAGGGTATAACCTCCAGAATTTGGAAGGCAAGCCTGCAGACGTGCATGCATTATTTCACACAGGTGCCAAATATAACTTTGTGGTATGGAGGGCCATGCTTGTTGCACTTCTTGTGTCAATACTAGGACAGTCATTGCTGACTGTGGATGATGACGGAGTTGCCGTCCAATAATACCCCATACGTGATCAATCAGAGACAAATCTGATGATCTTGCAGGTCATGGTAACATGTCAGCACTTTGTAGAGCACATTGCGTTGCAGCAGCGATGTGAGGGCGAGCGGTATCCTGTTAGAAAACTCCCCCTTGAATGCTACTCATAAAGGGCTGTACTACTGGTTAAATTACCAGACTGATGACAAATTTTCAGTCAGGGAGTTTGGGATAACCACAAGAGTGCCCCTGCTGTCGTAGGAAATTGCTCCAGAGACCATGACTCCAGCTGTGGATCCCGTGTGTTTAGGCCGTAGACCGCTTGGATGCAGGCGGTCCCCTGGCCTCCTTCTGACCAATATACAGCCACCACTGGCACTAAGGCAGAATCTGTTTTCATCAAAAATTACAACAGATCAGGGCCGCCGAGAGAGGGGGGCAGCAGGGGCAAAATCCCCGGGGCCCGGCCCAAGAGGGGGCCCGGGATGCGAGTTTTAAAAAAAGGCAGTTTTTTTTGGTTAACTGAACTTCATTTTTGTGTAGACAAAGCAAAAACATCTCGCATCTACATGTGATGTGTCCACAGCAACGCAACGCGTGCTTGTAGCCCAATGCCTCAGGGGGCTATCTTCTAGAGTACTTACCAGGCATTTCTTACGTGTACATTGGAAAGTTTTAATGAACTTTCAAAGTGAGGAATAACGCTTTTAATAGTCAAGAAATATAATTTTTTTCAAAGGATTTTAAAACACATACATGTGTAATTTATGTAAATATGTATTATTAATTTTGTGAAGTAGTGATAGAATTATTAATAGTTATAAGTAAATTGAAGTAGGAATATTATTTGTAAATTTGTGTTATGTATTTCTGATTTATTTCATACGCATTTATATCATAGCATACTTAAGTACAGCACACGAGCAGATTATAAAAATATGAAACACACAAAAATATAAAATTGGAACAAAAATTAGCAAATACGAAATACTGTTATTTTTCTTCTCTGTACCGAACGTAAGTTGCCTTAGTATTGAAGATTTTTTGGAAGGGGGGGGGCGCATGTCAGTACTTTGCCTCGGGGCCCCGGTAAACCTCTCGGCGGCCCTGCAACAGATCTCCACTCTGATCTCCTGTGACATCTGTCTTGGCACCACTGCCGTCGGAAACGGCAATGGTTTGCTGTCAATGGAATACCGGCTACAGGCTGCCTGGCTCGGAGCTGTCCTTGAAGTAAACAGTTTCTTACCGTTCCTTATGTCACAACGGTACCAACTGCAGCTCGAATGTCAGCCGCAGATGCAGTACGATGCACCACAGCCGTACGCTAGATGCGGCGGTCTTCCTTCTCAGTCGTGCCACGTGGCAGCTCGGAACTCGATCTTCTTGAGGTAGTATCAACTCTTGACCATAGCTTCCAATAATCATGCATGGTGGAAACATTCCCACCGAGTCTTTCTGCAATGTCGTGAAATGAAAATCTACCTTCCCGTAGCCAAATTGTACAACCTCGTTTAAACTCGGTGAGCTGTTGATAATGGCTTCTTCGTCTTCTTAAAGGCATTCCTGGTTAACATGAATGCAATCTTTCAAATTTCACGGAAAAATAATACTCACGAGCTTCACAATACGCTTTTAAAACAAGCCTTATTTGCATGTTCTAAGTGACGCCAGCTGCGCCACACTAATGCGCGGAGCGTGACATTTCAATCGATGTCATCTTTCAGTTGTATAAACACGCCTACCAAATTTTGCTTATCTAACACAAGTATTTCTTGGTGTTGGGATTTTTTTTCCGCCAGTGTATATATATATATATATATATATATATATATATATATATATTTCTTTTTTTTTTTCATTTTCTGCTTGAACTGAGAGCTATCAGTGAGAGAAGTCAATGTATTCACATATAAGTGGGATTGGTTTTTGTTATTGTCCAATGAAATAGCATTGTACTTTCACCCTTTATTCCTCCTCCCCCCCCCCCGGAAAAACTTGAAATGACGGACCTGTTGTAGTAATGTAGTAGTGATGCTCTCCTAAAGTTAGCTTATCAGACTTCTTGAATTCAAGAAGATTCAAAAAGCATGTCAGACTAATCAAACTGATTTATGAGTCTATAAACAATCCAAACTTAACTTAAAGCTGAAGATTAGGTAGACTTAATTAATTGAAAATCCACAGCTATCACAGAGCCACCCCTCGTCACTGAGATAAATATTGCAGAGCTGGAATTGATTGCTGAAACTGGCTTTAGTGACAGAAAAGAGTTTAGGATTCCTTCGGCACGCAAACAGTCGAGAGATTCTTAATGAGATCACCGAAGCTTCAAAATGCGTCTGCGATTCCAAGGAAAGGTATGATTTATTTGGTCGAGATTTGGTCACTGAGGAAAGAACTTTTCGCACTAGAATCAAAAAGTTATTTCAAGGCTATTTATATGAGCTTTGAAAGGGGGATATGTGGGAAGATTTAGATTATTTGGAAGCAAATATTTCTTTAAATTCTGATAAAACAGTTATTCTGAAAAATTGATTGTTATTTTTTGTTCATTTATTATTAGTTCATTCAATGCTTAAAATTTATTTATTTTCAACTAACCGAAAAGTTTATTTTTCATGAGTTTGTAAGCAATGATAGCTTGATGTAAAATCATTTGTTTGAGGCAGAAAATGGTGCCAACAAAACTCACAAATCCTTTTAGAGCTGTTCAAAAACAATAGTATGATGGAGAAAACTTGATATACTCGTATATAAAATCATAGTACTTATTTCTTGTAATAATATACTGCTATGTAGTACAATGAAAATGTAATTGGACGATTATTTTACAACCATTAATTCCTTCTAAACCTCACAATTAATCTTACAATATAATCAGAAAATACATGCAACTAATTTTGTATGTTGATACTAATGTTGATTGGTAGTGGGAAAGCATGAACCTTGCAAGCATTAAAAAAATTAATAATTGAAAGTAATCTTCCAGCCTGATGAATGCTTTTTTTTTCTTCTTTCTTTTGACAATGGAGTAACCTTCCATTAGTTAATGTGTTACTTTACATACTATATATGAGTTAAGTTACTCCGTAACAGTGCAGGCAGTGGGGGGGGGGGGGGGGGACCGGGCCCGATGGGCCCACACCCTGGTTGCGCTACTGCCCTTGTGGCATGTATGTACCGTGGAAATCGGGCGTCACACCAAATGACGGTTACGTTGGAAAAGTGAAGCAGCAAGCCCGAATTACCAACTTAGCTGGTACAAGACAACAACAATAATTGAATGCTTTCATTTTTTAAGAAAGTAGGCTATATAAATCGACCTGTAGACATCCCAAGTAGCACACTTCGTTTTTTAAAGGTTGTAAAATGGTTATTAACGTTGTAACAACTGCTTAAAAACGTTTATAAAACAATTTAAGGTTATTTGTGCTACCTGGGATATCTGCAAAAGCATGTCAAATTAACATACAATGATTCGATTGCCTTATTGTGTACAATACTTCTGTCGGGAAGTTTTATGATTTTTTTTTCTTTTTCTTTCGGTTTTTAATCTAAAAATCATCGGTATGAGATGTTTTACAGTTCTGCTCTAACGCGGGAAAAAACTTTTCCTCCAGGAAAAAAGCACTATTCACCTTCGGCCTTTTAAAGTATGTGACGCTAAATGCGATTTTCTCAGTTCTATTAATAAAAAGTACATCATATCTGGAGAATCGATCGATAAATTTGATCTAATTTATTCCTCACAATCGTGTTCTTCCGGTTTTTTTTTTTTTTTTTGGAAAAAAAGGCAAACTATTTTTCTCCTCTTCTTCGCTTTATAAAAAGCATTAATGAGATTTAAAATATAAATGGAGCGCGGTCTCTGTACGCGTTACTTTTGATTAAAACTCAGAAAATAAAATTGTTGCAATTTCTGGGGGGGGGGATGCAAATTAGCTTTTGTATAAATTTTGTTGATATTAATTTTGAAGTTTTCACTCTGTTGCCTAATTGTGGAAGTTTTAAATTATTGTTATTATTTTGTAAAGAACGGTTAGAATTGTATTTAGGGCACAATTCTTCTCAAGTAACCTCTCTACTAAAGCAGTGGTCATAATGCTTTGTGAAGCTTCTTATAATTTGTGCTGATATTTTGTCACTGTTTAAGAGTTACGAAATTCACCGGGAAGTCATAAAACCAACTACCCCTCCCTTGATACATTTCTGGTCTGTCCTTGGTTTCTCACTTAGTCGATAAGCTTTGAGCTTTTCTTAAAATTTTGGCAGATTTTATCCCCTTATACATTGATAAAAAGGCACGAGGGGAAATGATTTTTACGCCAAAAGGTGTCTCAATATGCTCTTTCGATTGCTATCTATTTAAACCTCTTTCGTGATTACACTACTCGACTGGATCCCCGGTCAGTTTTAATATACTCTATGCCACAATTTTAAAAGTAACTAATGCTTGACGGAAAACAGGCCCATCATTTTAAGTTTTTCTAGGCAAAGGATGCAAACACAATGCAATTTCATTGGAAAACAACAAAAACCACGCCCACTTATATGTAAATACATTGATTTCTTAAAGTTTCTGCGGGGGGGGGGGGGGCAGTTGAACCCCCCTAATCCCCGTAAATGACGGGCCTGACTGAAAGTATAAGCAAAGTTTTAGAAAGAAATTAAAATTATTTAATGCATCATAATATACCTGTATTTTGTCATGTTCTGTATTGTAACTTTCGTATTCAGCATGTTTCAAATAATCGATGAAATCTTCCTAAGAAATAGGTTTAAAGGTTTACGGACTACAATTTTGACCAAAACCTCAGAAAATTGCGTTGCGGAAAAAATAGTTAATTTTTATGTAACTTCAGTTGAGAAGTTATGAAGAAATTTTGGGCATAAATTTAAATTCATTTCCCTATTCCTTGTACGAGAATATTTCGTGGTGTCCTTTTAAGTACTGGTAGGTAGAAAATAAAATTTTAATATTCATTTAAAATTATGCCATTTTCTGACCCAGGCTTTTTTTATTCTTTTCCTTTTATGAATCAAGGATTGCTCTTTGTTTACGGGAGATGTTAGTCACACTTCAACTTTGCTGGCAGTATAGCATACACTGCAAAAATTGAACTGTTGTTTTTACAAATAAACTGTAAAACTAGCAATTTTTACAGTTTCTTAGTGTAAAGTTAGAAATTTTACAGTTTATTGCCGTAAAATTTAGCTGTATTATGCTGTAAAAACAATAGTATAATACTGGCAACAGAGGTTCCAGTTCAAAACTGTAAAATACACGGTAATAAGCTGTAAAATGAGACATTTTGCAGTTTAGTACTGTAAAATTAGCAATTTTTACAGTTTATTTCTATAAAATTACCTGTATTATACTGTAAAAACAACATTTTTTTACTGTGTAGCCGGAGACGACACTTACTCACATACACCGTACTGATCTGGGTGAGGAAAAATGAGCCTCTTGTATTTGGAGAAGGCGCAGAGGTTGTATCCACTGACAGCGATATATGCGGCCTTTGCTGTAATTAAAATGGTGTGGTGGGAAGCAAAGTTGTGTGCTTCCCCCGGAGTGGGGGGTTGCGATTTTTTTGAAACATAAATCTTTTCTTTGTTTTCGGAAGGGGGGGGGGGGGCTTCTGAAAACAAAGAAAACGAAATTTTTCAGGACTTATCTTTTGAAAAATCGCACTACACCCCTATTCTCGCTCGAAAATCGCCCTTTGATCTAAAAGATGCGAAGCAGATGACATGTAATGACAAATTAATACACAAATACCATTTGAAACTACGCTTAAGTTTTTAAGAAGGGCTTAAAGTAGTTGTTGTAACGCAAGCAGCTGTAATTCAGGCGTTGCAATGACAATGCACCTATCGTCACAATAACGAGCCTTTCTGACAAGCTTTTATCCATCGTTGCGTTGTCAGAGCGACGCGTGTAGTAGAGCTACTCGCTGGTCGTCGTCACTTTAAATAACCGCTATAAACCATTTTTTAAATAAAAAAATTTTGCATAAAACATTCTTTGTGTAATAAATGTATGACCTGTTTCGTATCCATCGCTGTTTGGCTCTGTGTTCATACAGTACGTCAGCATTGCGATAGTGACCATAATGTCCCTGAGTGATTCTTGCTTGTTATCGTGCACTGTTAAATATGCGGGTTGCATGTGGCACCTTTTAGGGTGAAGCTTTGTAGTACCAGCAGTATCCAATGAAGGGTACCATTTGACTCCCTATGGCAGCACTGAAAGTGTCATTTGGCTAAGTATGGCAAATTTGGGGTACCATAAGGTACCTATAGGTTGTTACAGGGTGCCAAATGACACCTTCAAGGGTGTCATAAGGAGTCAAGTGGCACCTTCCAAGTGGTGCCGTTGTTGCTACAATGCTCCACCCTAAAAGGTGCCATGTCAAGTGTGCAACCTATAGTTTTAACAGTGAATTCTGTAGCTTCCATGGCGTTCTGGGGTACCAACCTATATACGCGGATTCTTTCCTGTGAAATCCTCTTCGGAACGCTTCACCTTGAAAGGTGCCGTGTGCAAATGTGCAACCTGTAGTTTTAACAGTGAATTCTCTAATTCCCACGGCGTTCTGGGGTAACCTGCATATGCGGATTCTTTCCAGTGAAATCTTCTTCTGATTATGTCTTTGAATGGATTTCCAAACCCTTAAAGTGTTTAAAGCCTTCCACGTCAGTAGTCAGTCCTTTCTGCAGCGGGGCAATACACAACTTCATGAACGTTTAGGTGCGATCCTTTGTTTGCCTCGATTCTCATTCGACGCAGCATGACGTTTTTTTTTTAATTTTTATTTTTTCCCTGCTTCATCCGAACGGAGCATCCATTTTCCATTGAATCCAGTTCGAGAGAGCAGTTGTGTTCCCATGGATTGTCAATGGCTGCCCTTCTCCAAGAATGCGGTGGAACACTTCGTTAACAAGTGCACAGAGGGCTTTTCACGTCAACTGATACGAAACTAAAGAGCGCCATTAATTGCTCTCTTAATGAGAGAAGATCTTTTGAATGGACGGGATGAAAAAAAGGGAATGTTTCCGAAAAAGGTCGGAAATCTATGGAGCTTCGAGAACTAATTATTTATTTAAGAAACGCCATTTCAATTGTACTCCTCCGTGGAAAGGGATTCGAAGGGACGCTCATTACGAAATTGAAGGAAACAAGAAAAATCGGCGACACATTTTTAATGATGCTATTTCAACTTTCCAGCTGTGCGAATGGAAAAGAACAGCGATTTTGTGTTTGTATCTAAGCTTTTAGAACTTACAGTTTCAACTTTCTTGAACTGGGTGACGATTTTATTGTAGATCTAAAAGCACTCTCTTCTACAGTTGTAAGAATAAAATTATTTTGAAGCCCTTGTTGTAACGGATTTTCATGAAAAAGTTCCCACTAATACTTTTAAGCAAAGCTTATTGTAAGCAAAGTGACCAATATTACAGTTAATTGTTACATATTAACTCAGTTTCTTATGATTTTGGCTGCATGCTTTTGCAAGTGAAAATCTTCCTTGATTTTATGTGCCTAAAATTATTAAACTTTTGCTTAATAAGCAGAATTTTCAGGATTTAAATCATTTATGAAAAACTCTCAACAGTTGTTTGTGCTCAAATGCCAAGAGAATGAATAATCAATGTAAATAAAGTACAAATAGTTAAGAAATGAATGAAACTAGTTTTCATGACTTAAAGACATCAGGAAAGAGAAGAACTAGAGATATAATTTTCTATACTGTAAGAAAAAACTCCATTTCTGCTGGAAAAATCACAAGAAAACTGAGCTTTGTTGAAGGTTTCTAGTAAGGATGCAACTTGATGCAAAGTTTGCATAAGCCGATCAACTCCCATACACCTCCCTATAGCCTCTGGATTTGACCCTAATGTTTTTTTTTTTTTTATTTTTTTGCTTGCTACAGTCAGTGAGTTTAGAGTAGCCATTAAGAGAGAATGTGCTTTGCCTACATACTAATAGAAAAATCGAAATGATTTAAAACGTTTTAGATTTCATTGCTCAGCCTTATCACCTCTGGCTGAGCCAGTAATGACCTTCTTTAAATGCCTGGTTTCTACTTTGTTTCACTTTATTTTGTGTTTGAAACATTTTTGTATGATAATAATTGTGTGTGTTATGATCTTCCAAAAATGTTATAAATTTTCATGAGACATCCTGTACTTATAAAATAATTATTAATCCCTCTCATTAGGGAAATGTTAATGTCTTGAAGTCTGATTGCGATACTCTTTAGCTTTCCCTTCAAAAGTAGGTCATCAAAACGCTAAGATATTGGACATACTGGATTTTGTACTCTCCTGTGAATGGGATTAAGTTTACTAATTTGAGCCACTCCATTATATTCCACAGCAACAGGAGTATTTATAGTATTTCTTGAAAATAATGTATTTTCTCTTTTGATCAGACTAAACACCGATCAATGTTTGAAGCATTTTTCGAAGTACGGTTTAGTGATATAAGGGAAATTAAATTACCATTACTTTTATGTTTCTAAATGAAAAATCTAAAATTACGTAATATCGGCCACGTTTGATAAAACTCCAATATATGATGCAATATATATTCATATTATGAAGTAATAGTTTTTCATTATTTTTTTTTCTTTTTTGATGAAAAATAGTATCTTAAACTATCCTAAAACTAGAGTTCTACTGCTCCCTGCTTGCTTACTCTCGCCGACCTCGGGAACTGCTTACGCAGTTCCTTTGAATTGCTTCGTAGTCCAAACTTGCTACGCTCGCTCACAGGCCACAACAATATTTGTCTAGCTTTATTTTTATTTAAAAAATGCGCTTTTTTCCATACGAATATTTTAAGAAACATTTTTGATTTTCACAGCGTGAATTAGCCCGCCTTAGCCTCTCCACAGCATTTTGAACATATCTGTGTTGAGATCTTTCATCAAAAAACTCGCTAGCCCGCTGCTCTCTCCTACGTAAACTGCATTCTAGTGCTCTTAAAACACTCATTCTAGTATCAGAAAGCTCCTACATCACACGCAAAAGCGAGTAGGCTAGAATCAGCGATCGTAAATGAGCTGATCGTTGCCAATGGAAAGAAACAAATAAAGGCTAATCGAAAGTGACAGTGAACGCCTAGACGCTTGATCGAGATTTGTAAATAAACTTATCATATGCAATGGAAAGAAACAATTAAAGGCTCATTTTCCGCCACATATAAGCGTTATAAGCGTTTGATACAGCGTTATAAGCGTTAGATTGAGACAGACGTGGCAATCTAATTTGAGATTAAGTAGTACCTTTTTGTGGTAATCTATTTCGAGATTAAGTGGTACCGGATTATATGCAGATGATATAAATTTCAGGAAATCAGCCATGGGTGGTTTTTAACTTTAAGACATGTAGTATGGAGGACCTGCCCTCTACTATTCAGAATAAGTCTCAAATGAAGCATTCCTGTCAAAAGCATTATGAGATCTAGCAGCATTGATGTCTCAATATTAACTTGTTGCACAATAAGGAAACGAACGTTACATAGATATTTATTTTAAAACATTTATTATTAGTGTAGTACCCTAAACGAGGCTGACTTCCACTTGCTTTCAGACTTGGAAAAGTTTCATTCTCAACTAAGTAGACTTCGCATTCCTTACCTCACAATAACTTTTGGCCGCTCTTTTAGTTTACCAGAAGAGAAATAAACCCTTTTTAGAATCTCGGCAAAAACCAAACAACTTCTTCAATGTAGGTTTGCTCATTTCCTTTGGTTCTATAACGCATTGGCGATGATTAGTTATCATTGATTCAATTATGATAACTTAAGTTTGACAGGTAACTTTTCACCAGAAAATCAATAATTCTAAAAAAGCAATATAATTCTAATTCCATTGAAATGCTGCAACGTGAGAGCAGCATTGTGGCCGGCGTCAAAACAAAAGCCTAATTCGTGTTGGTTGATTGGCAAAGAATCCTTCTTCTTTCTTAACTGAATGTTTAATCTATAGTCCAGGCCGAAGTATCATCGGGGAAATGGTAACGATTGTAAAGCGTAAAGTTTTACAAATTGCCTTTAAAATAAGTTCAATGAAAGTCAACTCCTCCTTTAACTGCTTCCCTTGCAAAACAAAAATTGCAAAAAAAAAAAAAAATCATTTTTTTAATCTGATTTTTGAGTACAAGGAAATGAAACATAAAAAATATGTAATTTTCAAGTTGAATTCCTAATTTTTATAGGTATAAAATCATTTAGTTTTACCCGAGTTTTCTCGGGATAATAATTACCTGCAACTCATACGAGCCCGAGAAAACTAGGGATAATCAGGCAAGCGGTTATTACTTTATACTCAAAAGTACCGCTCACTTTAATTTAGTATTATGTATTCAACATGGCTGAAATCCGTCTGGTACTTGAAAGTCATTCCTTGTACTTTTCTGAGAGGCCGAAGGATGGTCCTGAGATCGGAAACAGTTTTCTTAAGGACCCTCAAGCTTAGGGGGCCTTAGACCTCTAGTGATTGTCAAATTGTTTATACTCTGTAGGGTTAAGCGGGGTAATTGTGCAAATGGGGTAATTCAGAGCAAACGACATTAGCGCTTCTGTAAGCAATGAATGAACCCAAATAGCAGTAGCAACTGGAAGTTCACATCTTCATTATTGGGTTAGGTATGTTTTTTCACGAATGTGACAACACTGTATCCGCCATTTTCTTAGTTATCCTAACCCTTCTAACAAAAGTTGTCAAACAGTTTTTCACAGTCTTCAATTTTCATCCTGTTCAGACTGATAAAATTGTGGTAAGTTATTGTTTTCATTATATTTGCTCTCAGTTGTTAAGCCTTTAACAGGAATCAACTGCTGTTTCACTGTCTTTTTTTTAGCACCATGCTAGAAGGTGTTCATAATTACCCCGTATTTTTCTAGGTAGGGGTAATTATGAACATTTTTTTCAAAGTAGTTTTTTCCACTTCAAGTCAAATTTTATAATTCAAATAGTTATTTTAACCATTTAACAGAGCCGATGTTTTGTAATGATTTATATAAACTTGTCTGCACGTTTGAACGTTTAAATGCCTCGCACTTATGTGAAGAAGAAGCCACCTCCTCAATACAGGAGTGAAGACTTATTAAGGGCTGTGAATGATATTAAAAACGGGAATATGACCTACAGAGAAGCAGTGGACACCTACGCGATCCCTCTAGGTGTTTTGCACAACAGAGTTAAAGGTAAAGTCAAAATTGATAGGATGGGAGCAGGTCGCCCAAAGGACATACCAATTGATAAGGAGCTAACTTTAGCAAAATATCTAATTGTTAGGGCTCGTATGGGATTTCTTTGTGACAAGGAAATATTTGAAAAACCTTATTCAAGACTTTGCTTTGGCTAATGCATTGCAGGTTCGATTCAAAGATGGAAAGCCAGGTGATGACTGGCACATTAATTTCATGAAGAGGTATTCGAACATTTCTCTAAAAAAACTGGAACTTCTACGAAAATCTAGAAAGAAAGTCAGAGATCCCTTCGTGGTATATCATTTTTATGATGAAGTCAAGAAATTCACTGAAAAGAAAAGGTAAGCCAGGGGGAAAAGCATGTTTAAATTTACCTCATGTATTATCGGGTAATTATGAACAATTAAGGTAGTTAAGAACAAGGATTTTTAAAAAACTTCCATCAGCCAAAGAATTAAAAAAACGGTCGCGCAGTGTAGCAGAGGAGTTAAGAGTTGTTTCTGATGGGTGTCCAGATTTTTAAATACGACATGGTGCTCCAGAGAGCAAATAGCGTGCGAAAGTGTAAAATTTGTTCATAATTACCATAATTAATATGTTATTTGATGTATTTTGAACGAAGAAAAAAAATAATAAATAATTCAGTTCATAAAGGGTTCCTTCGTCATGCCTTAAAAAAAGACAAGTGGAAAAGAGTTTTTACATAAATCTTTATTCCTCATTTGCACAAGAAACTAAAGAGCAAGAATGGCAGCCTGTAGGCCTTCGAAGGTCTCCTCGCATGTGGGAAGGATTTGACTCTGGGGCAGGAAGAATCCGTAACGTCCTGTGTCACGCAGTTCCAGAGCATAGGCAATTTTTATGTCCTGCTTAATGTAGGCGTAATCCACCGATGAGCCGGCTGCTTCATCTGTGAGAGAAAAAACACAGGTTAAAACGAGCGGTGCAAAATCGAAAATCGCACGAAGTTTTTTTTCAATTTACGCACCATAGTTTTGAGAAGTGGAAGTCGATGAATACCATCTGAGTTGTTCACTTGAGGGTGTGAAAAGCAAAGGGGAGTAAGTAGAGTTTTTAAAGTGTTTGACGACAGCGCGCCAAAGCTCAAACCATAGGTAGGTTTTCCGAAATCATGATGTATAGCAGCATCTTTTAAGGCTACCATTACCATTTCCTGCCCTAAAACCGATGAGAGCTTCTTTTACCATTTGTATGACCTATCTCTAAATCTTTAATTTTGACACTTACACTAGGGTGGAGCGAAAAAAATGAATTTCTGATTTTCGTAAACGGTACCTTTCATTTACTGTGAATGAGGCTAAGTAACAATTCTGTAAAATATTTCACTTTTGCGACGTCATCTTTAGTCTGCGCATTTGGCCTAAAGTTTTGAAATTTTTGATTTTTTTTAGATTTTTCAATTTTTTTAAAAAATATTGCAAATGATAAAACTAGTGACGGGTGGTTATTAAATGGAAGAAAAAGGTTTGAAATATACAAGGAATTTTTTAAAACCATTTTAGATTATGATTTCAGTCTGCGCATTAGGCCCAAAGTTCATCAAATTTTCCGAAATTTCCGATATTTTCAATATTGAGCAGAAATTTTATAATTTAATATTTCCTCTCAATATTTACTTAAAGTGCCTTCAAAACATTTTCTTAATCATTTTGTTGTTTCTTTGAACTACTCAACTCTTTGCTTGCTCATTGAAATTACCCAGGACTCACCACGAGGAAGTGGCCGCACTTTGAGTGCCACCCGCGCTCCCCTTGCTTCCAACCAATGAGAGCACACATTTACATTTCTTAGACAAGTCAGGAACAATAAATTGTTTCTTTGCGTAGGAAATTGTTTGCATTGGTTTTGATGGATGCACTACAAAGACAGGAAAATGCAAAGGAATACGGAAACTGGAAGAAAAACTTGGTAGACCTCTGTAATGGGATATTTGCCAATTACATTTGAATGAACTTAATTTGCGGCATTTTTTGCAAAAGCTAGATGGACCTACCAGTGAACCAAAGTGAATTTTTGGGCCTGTTGGACGAAGCTAAACAACATGTTATACTTTCAAATCCGTTCAATATGTGCCTAGAATTTGTCATTGATCAGATCGATGGTGACAATAAAAATGATTTAAGTACTGAGCAACAGTATCTTCATGAGATGAGCAAGGTAGTTTTGACTGGGAAAATATCCAAAAAATTATGAAACAGAAGTCCAAGAAAGCTTCCCCAAGCCAGATGGTTGACTACAGCAAACATAATCTTTAGACTATAATTTTGAAAAGAGTTCGTAAGTTTTGCGGTAAAACTGTCTTTGCTCTTTTAGGAGAAGTGCAGACGTTACTAATTTGGCTATGAATTTGTGTGAGATTATAGAGTTACACTCATCTCTCCGGGAAAAAGCAGAAAATTGTATTCACATCCATTCAAAACAATGTATACTTTGCACCCTAGAAATATGCTGTTATCGATGTTAGTTCATAAGAGAGAGCATATAAACTTGTTTTAAATCGTATTATCAACGCTCAATCTGGAAAACAAACAAGTGAAAACGCTTCAGATCCCAAAAATGGATAAAAATCTATTTTCATACAATACATACATAAATCAAAAATCAGAATGCATCGATATGATTTCTCGTCATGATGTGGAAATTACAAAGCCACCTTTTACACGTAATTTAACAACACAATATTTACAAAGATTACTGGAAGCTGAGAATTTAAATATGATTTCTGAATGCGCTCTTTTAAACTTCTATTAAAGACTCAATCAGTTGAAAGAGCTGTCAAATAGGTCACAAGCTCTTCAAAATTGGTATGTAATCACAGGGAAAGAAAAGGGTTAGTAAAAACAAGGATATCTGACAGAAATATTTGATCAATTTACGACACAAGGGAACAATTTAACTGTTAAAGACGTATCTAAGAAATGTAAATACGTGCTCGCATTGGTTGGAAGGAAGGGCTCACGTGTAGGACTCGAAGTGCGGTCCCCTCCTCGTGGTGAGTCCTGGGTAGTTCCACATGAGCTAGCGAAGAGTTGCACAGTTCAAAGTTATAACAAAACGAATAAAAAAAGGTTTGAAGACACTTCAAGTGAATATTGAGAGGAAATACTGAGTTAAAAAATGTTGAAAATATTAGACATTTTGGGAAATTTGATGAACTTTGAGCGTAATGCACGAACTGAAATCATAATCCTAAATGGTTTTAAAAAATTCCTTGTATATTTCAAACCTTTTTCTTCCATTTAATAACCACCCGTCACTAGTTTTATCATTTGCAATATTTTTTTTTTAAAAATTGAAAAATCTAAAAAAAATCAAAAATTTCAAAACTTTAGGCCAAATGCGCAGACTAAAGATGACGTCGCAAAAGTGAAATATTTTACAGAATTGTTACTTATCCTCATTCACAGTAAATGAAAGGTACCCGTTTACGAAAATCAAAAATTCATTTTTTTCGCTCCACCCTAACTTACACCCTTTTACTTCTAGATATTGCATTTCATAAGTTTGTCAAATGCTAAGTACACCATTCTGAATAAAATAAGTAATTTTTTTTCAAACGATGCAGTATTCTGCCGTGATAAACACAACAGTGGTATCTGCAGTCAAGCTCAAACTGAAAAAAGTTTTACTCCTCCATGTATTCGATTTGGATGATACTTTTTAAGAAAATATAAAAAAATGATTTTTGCTTTCAAATGATTATAAAACATTTTATGTGGGTAAAATTCGTCGCGAAGAACCACGTGGTGCTAATAATTCAATTTTGTTAAAAATGCCGATTCGACTTTTGTGCTTAGCACGGCAGTTATTACTAGAATATTCCTTTATCTCGAAATTGAAAACACTTTGACGGTTCATTTCAGGGAACTTTCTATTTAAAGTTTATAGAAAAAAAAATAATTCTCTTGTGTCATATAACGCCCACGCGAAACAAAATATTGATACCAGAACGGTTTAGGGATTCTTCCCGAATTATATTCTGAAGAATTCAATTTCGAAAATCATTTGTGCACACCACGTCATGATTTATCTTTCTCATATAAAGTTGAAGCATGTGCACACATTTCGACTGTATCACAGCTTAATTATGGTCATTATTTATTACTTCTAAGAATTATATTGTCATATTGCTCACAGGCTGCAATAGTGCACAACTCAAAAAATATGTGTTTTGAACTAAGAAACAACGAAAACATACACTATTTTTAGCAGAAATACTAGCGCAACTCATAATTCAATATAAGACGACAACAAACTAAAGCATTTTTTATGCATTTCCCTTAGCAATGAAAGCTTCAAGCCGGCTTATCTCAAAAAATGATTTTTTGAGTTGTGCGATACTGAGCGACGCATTCTCTTCTCATCGGATGGTAGTGGTGGTAGTACTGATATACCTGATTTATCAGTACTAGACCAAGTCCTCGAGCTCAGAGGTATACAAAAAGTCCAGGAACGAGAGAGTAAACTCTTAGAAACATCATCTAATTAAAATCCCAATCGTTGAATCAAATGCTGGGAGATATTTCGGCGCCAGTGTATTTGAGACGCACATGAAACCGTTTTGTGCCACGCCCATAGTAAAAGCATCTAGATTGGTCCCCTGTAAAGCACGAGAGAGCAGTCTGCCTTTTCCAGTCCCCAATGAACTGGAAGAGCGCTGTCTAGATTTCTTTCCAATGCACCTTAGGTTAGGATTTGATACTTTCCACAGTTTGTTGGACTCGATGGAATAAAATTCGGTGGCCGTCAAACACTTAGATAAGGTGTATCATTAGGATCAGCAAAAGCTGCTTTGGCAAGTTTCCCCAAAATGCCTTTCCTTAATATCTGATGACAACGAAATGTAAAAATACTCAAACTCACATATGATATTGGCAATGGATCCAACCCTGTATTGAGTTCCGTATTTCTTGGCCAAAGCATTCGCTCCAGTCGTTCCAATGCGTTGCTAGAATAGAAAAAAAAAATGTGTCATTTAATACAGATTTTTATTTAGTAGATTGAACTACTAAGTATTCAGGTTAATGATTTTAGTGTAACAATAGGGGAAAGTTGAGTACTGACACGAATCGGGAAGTCCAGTTCTCTAAAACGCCTCTAAACAGAAATACATTGGAAACCTGCGATCGGAACCACATATAGCAAACATCATTGCAAGCGTCCAGTCCCTATTACCCCAGGAATTGAAGTTTCCTACAGATTTTCTGCATTAAAAAAAATTGCAGAATGACTGGAAAATCTCTAGGAAACTGCGATTCCATTATTTTATTTAGTGAGGATACAGACCCTTCTTAAGTACTATTACTTAGGAAAAAGCTGTATCCTTACACTACACTGTAAAAAAATGTAGTAGGGGAATGTGGAGCAAAGTGAAATGGCGGGGCAGAGATAATTGGCAAAATATTTTCAGTTTGCAGCGCCACCTGTCTAGCAATATTTTAACTAAGTTCCTGATCATATAGTTGATTCCTGTCAAAAAATAAATAGCTCCAAAGATCAATGAAAAAAATATACAAGCCATCTTCAAAATTTGAAACCTTTATTGTAATATTCGTGGTTTTTATAAAAAATTTCTAGTCATTAAAAAATGATAGAATTTTTGTAATAATCGTTATAAGTATTAATTGAAATATACTGATGTCCAGTGCAGTCAGTATTCAATTTATATAAGGCATGTTTTGATTTTAAATGTTCAATGCAATTTGTCAAGTTCGCGCGGGACAAAGTGGATGGGCCAAATGAAAAAATAAATTTCGTTTGTTTATGCATTCATTTACTAAATCATCGTACGCAATTCCTCATTTATTAATTTATTTAATACATTCATTAATTAATTCGCGTGTTTATTCATTCATTCACTTATTTTGTTATTCATTCTCTATTTTATTCAATCATTTCTTTTACTCATAAATCAATAATTTATTTAGTGTTAATTTATTTATTCGTTTATTTTTTCATTAATAATTCATTTTTCGTTTATTTACGCATTCATTTGATAAAAATCACGATAACTCATCAAATATAAAAAGCTTCATTACAAAAATTTTGTATTTTTTACTTGCAGCATGGTTTTTTGAGGTGAAAAATTTCCACCTTTTTCGAAGGTGCAAAACAATTGTCAGAAATGAAAAACATTGTTTAAACGCGAGTTGCATTGCAAAATACATTATTCCTTCTTATGTACAAAGATTTTGAGAACAAATTTCCATGTGTTCATTTTCAAACAGGTAAGTTAACTTGACTATTTCACTTTGCCTCACATTCCCCTACTACCAGAAAATCTCTAGGAAACTGGGAGTTCATAAACTTTTTTCAAGTAACGATGCAGCTCCTTCAAGTAGTATTACTTAACCCTTTTTAAGGCGGTGGTAAATAGTTTACCACCACGCTAGAACTTAAAACGCATTGGAAACGCACAAAAGTTCCATTATACACTGCTCTATGTTTCATAATGCTCCATTAGCAAAACTAAAATTGTCTTTTTTTTTTTTTTTTTTTGTCAATTTCCATTGGATTTAGTGTTTCTATAACTCATTTCATAGGTAATAAATATATTTTTAATTTTGAAATAATCAATAATATACAAAAGTGCCCGTTTACTTGTGAAATTATTTGTATTATGAAATTATGCGTAATTTTTTCTATTGAATAAGTAAGTAAAATGTAATTGGGTGTATTTGGCGGTACCACCCTTCTTAAAAACAATAGCCACAACAACAAAATTAAAAAAATTCTTTTTTGACTCATAAATAAGCTTCATTTCTCTAATTTTTGTGTAACATGTTAACTTTTAAAGAAAACTACTCGTGCCCGTTAAAGGGTTAAGAAGAAGCTGTATCGTTCCAATGTTACTTAAGAACAATTAAATTACATTTTAAAAACTAAGAAATACGCTTTTTGAGTTAATCAAACTATAAAGACCTTTAAACTGTGATGTATGATAAGTTTACATGTACTTATAAAAAATTCATCAGCATGCAATGTAGTTCAGCCTTCAGAATTAATAATAGTATTAAATATATTACTTTTATATTTTCAAAGAAAGTGAATTTATCTTTTATTCAGAGTTACATACATGCATACAAAGAAACAAACAAGCAAGTAAACCCACATGTGAAACTAATAAAAGCGTGTTAAAAAGCTGTATCGTTACTAGACTGTAGGAAAACTAGTACTGCCAGAAACTCTCTAGAAAACTGGGATTCTATAAAATTTTTAGTAACGATACAGCTATTTTTTAAGTAAAATTGACAGCGTTGCTAAATAACAGGCGTACGGTTGCTAGAAAACTTGATATAAGTTCATGTTACTAGAGCGATTTTCTATTCGTCTTGCAGTTGTTTTTACTTAAAAACTTTTAAGGAAGTCTAGTTTACCAGATTTCCTAGTGGTACTGCACTCTTTTTTTTTTGTACTGTGTAGTAATCCTTTTTTCTTCTGTTCTTAAAATGATAATTTGTAGCCAACATTGCAGTTTTACGAAAAAATTTAACTATCGAAATCCATTAAGAGATTCTGATAGCTCACAAAAAAATATGCGAAACCTTTTTCAGATGATGTTTTCGGTCCGTCTCGTGAGAAATGCCAAGAAAACGTTGACATTTCCAGAAATAAACGCGTCTCATCAAGAACCGGAAACAATTACACCGGACTTAAATGTGGAAGAAGAAAAGTTAAGAGGCAAGCAAATTTGATTCAAGCAATAAAATGGGGCGAAAAGCTAAAAATTCGAGAGCGAGGGAAATATCGACTGAAATAATGTGGAACCTTTTTTGAAGAAAAAATTTAAATGAGGGACTCCTGGAAATTGAATTATTATCTTGCAAGTTCATGCCATTTAGAAGCGGAAATTAGAATCAATTTTCTCTTTTATTAATGACGCTGGGGAAAAAAAATGCTTTTCTCGTCATCCTAGAAGTAACGTCACATTTTCTCAGAACGTCAAAGGAGAATTTTTCACCTTACAAAGACAAATGCTTAGCTGAATTTTAATTTAATTGATTTTTCGCTTCGGATCGCGATTATGCGTTTTTGCCGTTGCATTTGCGAAATTATTTTAATTACCTTTCCCCGCATTTAATCTTTGTGTAAGTTAATGTTGCATCATTTCGGCAACGCGCTCTCTTTGCAGTTGTTTAGATAATAACCAAGAGTAGTGTAATAGTAAAATGAGTTGACATAGCTAGAAATGGAAAGAGCATACTGAGACTTTTTATCTGCAGAAATTAATTGCCCTCATTGCCCTGTTATGAAGATATAAGTCCTTAAAGTAGCGGTAGGCAACCGATCGATCTCGAGCCCGTTCTGAGTCGACCGCGGCACAATGTTTTGAACCTTACCTTATTTCTGAATGGAATTAATAAACATTAATTTCTGAAACAAAATTATGTTTAACGTGTAAATCAAAAGTTAGGCGAAAGTTTTTCCAAACTTTTTTCAAGCACTGGAGCATTTTATTGTGACTATTTTATAAATTTTAAAACAAGCAATATACTTCCGTCTGAAAATATTTTCACGTGTGTTAACAAAACACTATTTTAGCAAGTTAAAGCGACTATTTGAAAGTATCAAATACTGTTTTGATGAGATTTAACTTACAATTTGAAATCAGCATATCTCAACTTAGGCAAAATTTCCGTTTGAGTCTCTAGTGTATACATGATGCCCCCCATCTCCCAAGTCGGTCTTTTGTTCACAGCAAAGTTAGAAAGTAGATCCTCAGTCAATTTAGGCTGCCGACTGCTGCCTTAAAGCCAGTCAAAATTTTAAGAAAGAAGTCGCATTTAAAGACTTAGTGAGAAATAAAAAGAACCGTGCGATTTCGCCGTCCCCATGTAGCAAGACATCCATCTGAAACACGTGCGAAAAATGTCTTCTGTTACTCAACGGAGCTCGCTAAGTTTAAAGACTTTTTTGAAAGGAGCAAGGCTTTTCTCGGGTGACTTTTCCTAATAGAGCTCACACTTTTTTGGCATTGAAAAGGGGGTTCCTTGTGACACCGAAACATGTGTTTGCAACCCTCTGCTGTATTTGTGCCTTTAAAACGTTAGACTACCCTGATTTACTTTTCAAGCAAAAAAGTAGAGGAGAGGAGGGTAATATGGAATACCATTTACATTTTTCAAAATGAATTTTTGTTTTTTTAATAAAAAAATTCAAAATCATCATGAGTACATACTAAGACTAATTGTAATGAAATGTGTTTGATAAAAAAAGTACTTTTTATTTCTAAATATAAAAAAATGGTTAAAATAATTACAAATGGAGGCTAATATGAAATACTCGGGTAATATGGAATAAGTGGTGTTAACCATTGAAATACTAATTAACTTCATAGAACACTGTTATCAAACCATAAATAAAAAAATTAAATAATGAAAAAAATAATACTTTTGTACTTAAGTATGTAGCTATAATTTTTGACATTAAGTGTGAATCATTTCTGTTTCGAGTCTATTTACAGAAGTCTCAGATGTAATCGTCTTGCTGTGTTCCCGTGCAGTCAAAGTGAGCCCACAGACAACAACTTACGCACTGAATTCAAACTTTACCTCGTCGATCTTGAGAGAATTGCCGCAGCAAAAGATACATTCAGCTTTTTTGCTTTCTTGTTGTCTTGAAATACTTAGTATTCCATAATACCCGACACGATATCTTGGAAAATGAATATTTAAAATGATGAACCAAATATTATAAGCTAAAAAACGGCTACAGTATAAAAAACTGCAATCATTTTAGTGTACATTACGGTTAACATCAATACTTTAAGTCATATGAATACTAACAGATTAAAAATTTGAAAACTTAAGTCCAAAATCTCTTTAGAATTAGAAACTAAAATTGACAACAGTACGCGGTGAACTCTTACTGCAATGCATCATGGAGTCTTTCTTGAGTAGTTCATGTTATTTCCACGATATTGCAGCACTGAACGGAGTAAAAACTACGGTATTCCATATTTCCCGACTATTCCATAATACCCTCCCCTCTTCTATTATTTAATATGTAATATGTATGGTAGTATTCATTCAGACATTTAAAAGTATTTCCTGCACAAAAAAATATTTCCTGACGGCTTAAAAAACTTTCCTGCAGATTCAAAAAAATGCTCAAAATTGTTCAAACTTTCACTTCTGTGGTTAGAGAAAGTTCCGAGCTTTCATAAGAGGATATGAATAGAACACTCTTTGAAAGAACATCTTTGTTGTACTTTCATCCAGGGAATTTTTTGCTCTATCTTTTATACAAAATGCAAGAGTTAAATTTAGTTTAGTTTCTTTGAACAGATTTTGCAAGAGGCATAGTCTACCATAAAAAGTGGTTTGTAACAGGTTGTTTTTGTAAGAGGAGAGAAGAACTTACCAGTTCACTATAATTGGGAGGTAGTTTCTTGGTGGTGCCGTAGGGTGTCATCCACAGTTGGGAATACGCGTGAATTGAGAAGTAGGCACTGATTCTGCTTTTCAGAGCAATCATAAGATCCCTGATGGCACGGGCTTCGCTCTCAGAGAACGGCTTGTCGCCACAGTAGATTTCTTCACAAGGCTTTCTGCTGGTTCCCACACCTGCAAAAGGACATAGACATCATTTGGATATTGAACTTAGAAAAATATTTTCTAAAAAATTTTTTTGTGCCGCCAAGAAAGAATGTGTGAAGGGTAATAAAAATTGCAGGAGCGATAGTGCTGAGATAAATCTGTAAATGATATGCTCGCTGTCTGATACTCACGTGAATGTATAGCAAGGCCTGTTGGTGCTGTTGTCTTGTGCCACTTAGGCTGGCAATTTAGAATTGCGCTGCTTCTCTTTTCAAGCTGTGTCGTCATCTGGTGTGAAGTCCGACTTCCACCGTACACTCATGCCATAAAGACCCGCTTATAGGATAGGGAACCATTCACAGCACACTCACACAAAGAATGAACAAGAACAGGAGAAGGAAAGTACATCCATGCCCGAGCCAGGATTCGAGCCCAAAATCTTCCCACTCGCTGTCAGACTTATCTGACAACTAGACAAGATGGTCTCGTTTTGTTATCAAACACTATGCCACCCCAAACCAGTATGTGCGGTACAAGACTGCGGCCATGATGGGCTGCTTCGTAGCGAACTCCGGGTAACATCAAATCCGGCTGTCATTTCATCGTAGACAGAAGCGAGATTCGTCGCTGAATACTAACCGATGCCATTCGAAGGTCCACGTACGGTATGACGCTGATACAGCACAAGAAGTCTAGCCCTGTGTTGAGCAGCCAAAAGTACATTTTTGACTGGTACCCGTGCACGAAACTGTACCGTAATATTTTATCACATTACGTCCCTGGCAAACATTGACGTCAGTTGGACTGCTGCATCGCACAAGTTGAGGAGCCGGTTGTTTTGCCCTTTTTTCAAGCCACACACAGCACGTGATTACAGCAAAACAATATCAGGCCGCATGTCACATGACCAACTAGTAACATCTTGACCATATTTATTAGGTTGTTCCATCATTATTGACCGAAATCGAAACATAAAGAAAAACAAACGTCGGAGCTGAAGTACACTGTCGTATTAATGGTCTGGTTCCGCTGAAGGAACTCATAATGGGCCAAGGTCTTGACAGTCCGTAAAACAGAGAGGAAAATCATCTGTGGATGGAGGCTTGATTTGGGCATCTGTTTCATGATTTCTTTTTTACTGTCATTGTGCTTTGAGCTTTTGATTGCCGTACAACACCCGTTTTTCATCTCTAGTGAGGATACGGTGCAAGATGGATCCCTAACCTCCCGTTTCTGTAGCGATTTGCACATCTCCAGAAGCTGTAAACGTTGCTTCTCCGTTAGTTGATGTGTTAACTGTGTATCGAGCTTTTTCACCAAGTCCATTGACACCAAATACTGAAAAATGGCCCATGATGCTACAGGCTTGGGAATGGTCTGCGATGCCTTCAAGTTGTCGTACCTTTGATGTTGATTGGGTCTCGAATGTTTGCCGTTAACAGTTCATAACACTTCGTATAGGACGACCAGCTCAAGGCTCCTGTTCAATCGCCAAATCGCCATTACGAAACATGGTAAGAAATCTACGGACTGCCCTTTGACTTTTTGTGCCCACATCCCGAGCTTTGCTGATGTTTGGCCATTGTTGCAGCCAACAAATGGAAATGACGGGACTCGCGCATCGTCACGAATTAAGTGTCCCGTTGCTCCATGACCCCTCTAAAAATTACCAATGAGCCGAAACTCAAGTATATGGCATGGAGACTATCCCTCTACCCGTTTTAGGGGTGTTAGCTAGTTCATCCCTACTGCGCCGGTAAGAATGATCAGCGAAAGTGACTGATATCATTTATGGAATAATCCAATAACATCTTTTCCTGCTCGGTAGCCTTTCCAGATCTTAATCTCATCGAACACTTGTGGGATCTCTTTTGGATGTGAAAGATATCTTGACTGCTGACACAAACCATTGATGATTAATGTACAGCAATGGATAGATGGATTGGCTAAAGTTACCTCTAGAAATCATCAGTGAATTCATTGAGAACACGCTTTGCGTATTCGCACCCTGTATAGCACGAGTGGCCAACCTTTTTGCGAGGCGTACCACTTTCTGGAAGAGAAACGTTCATCGTGCCAGTTTACAACTGTTTCAATATAGTGAAAAATATAAAAACTGAAAAAATGCTATTTTTCGGCTGATTATATGATTTTTACTCAAAAAGGACATTTTTTTGTATTTTAATCTGATTAATGTATAGAGAAGTTTAAAATGTCAAGAGTAACTTATTGATCTAACATACTCCTCAAATTACCTGTATGTTGACTTCCGGCTATACGCCGTTTCACATTTTGTCTATGGGATTGGCGAGCTCACTCCTACATACATTCGTTGAATGAGAAGCTAGGGAGGAATGTACGGAATAACTACAAGAGAGCTATCTTTGTGCGGTATAAAAAGCAGCTCTGACAGCGACAGACGCTTCAGACTCTCAACCACAAACAAACGATAGGCCCCTACATGTATTCTCTCAGCGCGAGGGCTCAGTAAAATTCATTTGAAAAAATTCAATCAAAGCTCAAATTCAAGACTTTATCAGTGCCAACAAAGTCATACCCCCCGAGCACAGTCGGCTTCCAGCCCAGCAACGCCAGCACCATTCACCAGCTTCTTAAAAACATCAATTACGTCATCGAAGGGTTTAACACTGAGCAGCACACATTAGGTATTTTCCTGGACGTCAGCAAAGCTTTCGACAAGATTTGGCACCAGGGTCTGGTTTTCAAGCTCATAAAACTTAAATTCCCAAAGCATCTTATCCTTTTCATTCATAATTATCTCGAAAATCGCTCTTTCCAAGTCAAAATCAAGAACACCCTTTCCCCCCCTTGTGCTATCAAAAGTGGAGTGCCACAAGGCAGCGTGTTGGGGCCCACCCTTTTTGCCATCTACATGTACGACGTCCCTATTGGGCGGAAAACTATTCTGTCCCTTTTCGCCGACGACCTCTCCATACTTGCTAGGCATCCCAGCAGGAACTTTGCGAAAAAATATGCACAGGACCATGTGAATGACCTTGGTATCTGGTATGACAACTGGGGCTTGCACATCAACACAAAGAAAACTCAAGCCATCCACTTCTGCAGAGGGGAAGCGAAGCACCCAAAGAATATCACCATAAAAAATGACAGTATTATGTACTCACAAAGTGTTAAGTACCTGGGGGTTACGCTGGACCATGGACTTAGGTTCTCTGGCCACAGCTCTGACTTCAAAAAAAAGACCAATATCAAAATACATGCCATTCGTGCCTTGATAAACAAGCATTCTGCCCTCCCCCTCAAGTCCAAAATACTTCTCTACAAGACGGTCATTCGCCCGGTCCTGTTGTATGCTGTCCACATCTGGGGCTTTGCAAGCAAAAGTAACCTCACGAAGGTCCAGACTGTGCAAAACAAGGTCCTCCGTCAGTTTATGAGGTCCCCCTGGTTCGTTAAGGGGAAAGATATCCACAAAGCAGTGGGTATCCCTTCTGTTTCCCATTTTGTCATAAAACAAGCTAGAAAGTTTTACAGTACCCTTGAAACCCACCCCAACCCCCTAATTCAAGACCAGGCTCGGTACATCAATCCCTCTGACACCAAGTATAAATACCCCGCGGAATGTTGCTTCATCGATTTTGACACGCTCAGTACCAAAAACAATCCGCTGCCTAACCCGCAGCTCTCGCTCTAATTTTGGCTGCTTCTATGCTCCTTGCTTCTCCTAATTAAAAAAAAAAAAAAATCCTAACTACCAAGCATCTCAAATAATAGCCCCGGTCTAATGGTAGACCTCTCGTTTTGTTTCTTTTTCTGTTCCCAAGCTATGTCACAAATTGGACTTTCCGTTATACTCTCAGGATTTCAGGTAAAGTGGCTCCGGCTCGGCACCTGTTAAAAATTAATACCACCACCACCACGCTTCAGCTCTGTCTCAATTTTAGAGGCGAATGAGCTGGGAGAGCTTGTTTTAGCTCTTCTGTATGAGAAATCTTTGCGCTATGATTTTTATTTAGTGTTTTTACGTATTTGGATGTAAATACGAGGTGTACCGTTAAGTGTACGATGCTTCATGATATCTCCTTAATTGCTATGGATTTTTAGCAATTGTTAACTGCCTTATTACAAACATTCGTCAATGAATTTCCCATATTTTCACAAGATTGCGTCGTCATTAAAAGAAAGCTCGAAGTGGTGCACCTCGTAAGTTGTGAGACTCGTGACAATATATTTATGACGTAACTGATTCAGACTTTTTCTTCTTTTTTTTTTGCAAATTTAAAACTTTTCTTACCGCAGTGTTCAACATCGAAGTTCCTGTTGGCATCCGTCCCTCGGCACACTCCCAGCCAATCAGCGCTGCTCTTGGAGCGAGTCTTTCGCCACATTCGGTCCTGTTCGGCAGAAATAAAAGAACAACCAATGAAGTGAATACAACTTAAAAAATATTCACTTGAACATAAGTGCAGTACCTCCTCGTTATATCGCGCTTTTCGGGGGACAAAGAAAACATCCGAAAGAGCGATATAACCGAGGTCGTAAAAAGTAGTTACCCATCCG
>JAXGGA010010137.1:0-48290 GCA_038373865.1 Uloborus plumipes
CAGTTTACTACTGAAAAACTAGCTATTTTAGTTTATTACAGTAAAATTAGCCATGTTACAATTTATTGCCATAAAATTAGCTGTATTATGCTCCTCTAAAACAAACAGTGTAATACTGGCAGCAGAGGTTCCAGTTTCAAACTGTAAATGCACAGTAATAAATTGTAAAAACTAGCATTTTCACAGTTTATTACTGCAAAGCAGCAATTTTAGTTATCTACTGTAAAACTAGCAGTTTTAAAGTTTATTACTGTAAAATTACTGTTAAATTAACTGTATTATACAATAAAAACAACATTCATTTTTTACAGTGAAGGGCGAAAAAATGTTTTGAAAAAATCATGATCATTCTGTCTTTTAAAAAATAAAGAGAAAAAATTTGGTTGGTTGAATTCGTTTTTATTGTGCAAGAGCTTTAATAGGCTATACGACGGCAAAAGAAAGAATTTTTTTTAAATAAAAGATTAAATGGAAAATCTAATTAAAACTATTTTTTACGTATTATGGCTTTATTTCTTACGATTGACAGCAAATAAAATCATCCTTTAGGTAGAGAGGAGGAAGGGGACCAAAAATATGTTATTTGATGCAAAAAAATCAGTGAAAGTGTTCTTATTTTGTGCTATTAAAAAAATCGTTTTATAATGTGTTTCCAAAATTTTCAACATGGGGAACTGGAACTATATGTTGGCAGATTCGTCAGATTTAAATGCCGAACAGAAATTTGATTCACGAAACTGATTAATATATTTTTAGCTTGCTTTCCCGTAAAAAATAATAAAAACCAGATATGCCAGCAGGCTTAATGGATTCTAAGAAATATCGTTAAAAAATTAAAATTAAAAATTTTTTAAACTGTTATTTAAGCAGGTGGGGGAATGTGAGGCAAATTGAAATAGCGGGGCAAAGTGAAATGGCAAAAGATATTTTTACAGTTTGGAGCGCCACCTATCTAGCAATATTTTAACAAAGTCCCTTGACATACAGTCTATTTCTGTTAACAAATAGATAGATCCAAAGATCAACGAAAAAATTATACAAGTCCTTTTGAAAATTTGATGCACTAATTGTAATATTCGTGTTTTTTCAAAAATATTTTTTGTTATGATACAATTATAACATTTTTGCAATTATCATTTTAAGTATTAATTGAGATCTACTGGTATGCAGTACAATACTTATTTCGTTTATATTGAGCAAATTTTGATTTTAAATGTTCAATGTAATTTTTCAATTGCACGCGAGGCAAAGTGGACGGGGCAAGGTGAAATAGTTCATTTCGTTTACTTATGCATTAATTTTTTTAATCACCCGTACGTATTTCTTTATTTATTAATTAATTTACATTCTTTTACCTATTAATTAACTTATTTATTCATTCGTTCGCTGATTTTCTTATTTGTTCTCTATTTTAATCGCTCATTTCTTTTTCTCATAAATTAATGAGTTCATTAATTTTTTTTATTTATTCATTCGTTTATTTTTGATTAATAAGTCATTTGTTCGTTTGTTTGCACGTCTATTTGTTGAAAATTACTGTTAATCACAAAATAGAAAAATTTTGATTGTAAAAATATTGCATTTTTCACTTTGCCCCATGTATTTTTAAGGTGGAAAATTTCTACCCTATTTTGAAGGTGCAAAAGAACTGCCAAAAATAAAACGTAATATTTCAACGCAAGTTGTAGAACAAAATACATTATTCAATCTTTATGTACAATAATTTTCAGAACAAATTTCTGATGCGTTCATTTTGAAATAGGTCAGATATCTTGTCAGCGACTGAGTGAAAACTTGAATAATTAAGTGTGTATTTTTTCAATCGTCAGTGTCTTTTTCCTGTCTCAAAAAAAGCCAACGATCATGTGTATCTATGTATGTACATACACGATAATGTACTGCTTAGTGTACAGAGGTGACGGTAAAGGTAACAGTGTCGCGAGCTCAATTGTTTTTTCATGTACCCAACTCGCCTAATGAAGTTTTCACTTTAATGTGTCGGTTACGCTAATAGTTCAATAGTAAGTTCAGTTGATTTTCCCATCGCAAAAAATGCACAATGGGCTCAAAAGGTTTTTACTTCAAAACTAATAATTACTTTCTAAAAAGGTTTTATTTTATTATAAAATTTAAATCACAACCACTTTTACAGTGGAGCAAACATTATTACTTTAAATAGAACAAAAAGGCTCTAAAAGTTTGGTTTCGCTTTGTAAATATAATAAAGTTGAAAAAGAAAAAAGAAGTTCTGTCAAGAACTAAGCGAGCCTACTTTCCCGTACATCGACATCGGCATTCCAGCATCTGATCAATATTCTCTTGATTATCTGAGACTGAAAATTATGTCAAACATACCTTTTTAGCACTTAAAGCTGATTTCTAAAAGCAAAATGTACCACTCTCATCAGATAAAATAGACACGTAAAAAGTAAATAAAAGGATAAATAAAGTTTTGTCGCACCTTTAAAGAATGTAACTGTTATAGTTCTTCCGTAGAAAAATTCCTCGGTTGTTTTCATAAAAAAAGTAAATAAAAGTACAAAGAACATCAAAACACATTTTATCAAAGAAAGAAAGAAAAAAAAAACTCGTTCGTTAATAAATTATCTCGAATTTCATTTTTAATCTGTTGCCAGTTGTTAAATATAAATAAAGAATAAAATGCACTCGTGAATGAAACATTTTTGTTACAAAAAAAAATCGTCTGCCAAAAAGAAAAAAAAATAATAAAAATAAATAAATAAAATAAAACAAATAAATAAATAAAAAATCGTCTGCACGTTCAGTCATTTTTTTTCTGAGCCTGCATTTCCGCCATGTTTGCGGAGTCAGAGTCGGAATCAGAGTCCTCACAGAAGATTATTCAGAAAAGTACTTTACAATACATTATTTATCAAAACTATTTTCATACAAAGTTAGTTTGAAGGAAATCCGCCTGTAAGTTTAGGATCAACATTCAACTTAAAAATTTCCCCGTACGCACTAATGTTAAGTTTTTTTTTTTTTTTTTTCCTGAACGATTCAACATTGAACGTTAAATGGTTCCAATCAAAACACGAAATGTGGGAATGAGCCTCTCCGAGATCTTTCGAACAAAAAAAAAAAAAAAAAAAAATTCAATTCGGACGGTTCACTTAAAAGTTATTAGGTGGGCAAAGGTTACTTGAACCGTTCAATGTTGAACAAAAAAAAATGTTCAAATTGAAAATTAAATACGGAAATGAAGTATCCTTGTCGAGATCCTTCGAATGAAAAAAAAAGTTTGTTTAAATCGGACTGTTCACTCAAAAGTTATTACGGGTGACAGCTTGTTTAAACGGTTCAATGTTGAACGAAAAATTGTTCAAATCGGAAATGTAAATACGTTAATGAAGTATCCTTGATAAGATCTTTTGAACAAAGAAAAGTTTATTCAAGTCGGACTGTTCACTAATAAGTTAGTATCACGGAGCAGATTATTTAAACGGCTCAAAGTTGAACCAAAAATTGTTCAAATCGAAAAATCAAATATGGGAATGAGCAGCACTCGGCGAGATCTTTCCAACAAAAAAAAAGTCTGTTCAAATCGGAATGTTCATTCAAAAGTTACTTAGGGGGGGGGGACAGACAGACAGACCGACGCCCAAATTCCGCATCTCAATACCCTACTTTCCAATTTTTAATTTTTCAATATTAATTTTTCTTATTTGTTTCTTTTTGACTTTTTTTTTTTTGGCTTGGCATTATTTTTTTGGATGCATTAAGCCACTTTTGACACTTTTTTCGACTTTCTTTTATTTTTAACGGGAAAGTAGGCTAAAAAGAGTGAGAGATAATTTTTTTCATATAAAAATGGACATATGTTTGTTCCTTATACAAATTAAATTTTCTTCGGATTTTCATCAAACTTGGCACAGAATTCCTTGATACACTAGAATTCACGTAAGAGGGGTTTTAAAACTTTAAAAAAATCCAAAAAACTCCAAATTCAAATTTTTTGGGTCAAAATGGCCATTTTCTTCCAATTTTGAATAGATAGTGTAATAGAGATAAACCTTTAAGCATACAAATTGGTACAATTTAACGCATTTAAATATGGGTATTTTCCAACAAAGATTACAATTAACAATGAATTATCAATTTAAGGCTCACCTATTTCATTTTAGCATGAAATAAGTTAAACATAATGCTATACCGGGCAACGCCGGGTAATAAGCTAGCTATTGTCACATTGAAAATAATTTTCTTTGTAAATTTTTGCAAATCGTGACTGCTTCTAACCAGTGACTAAGAGCGTTTTCAGCATCTTCTTTCAGTAGAAAAATCCTTAAAGCTTTCTCGAGTATCTTAAGCTCAAAAATTAAAAATACAGCGGTCACGTAATCAAAAATTAAAAGTTCGTGCATTTTCCCTTAAAGAGTAATTACAATGTTTTTGGAAACTGTTTCGGGTGTTTGATTGCACACTGTGGTTCAAAGTTTATTATCGATTGCTTTGTGAAAAGAAAGTTTGATTTCTGCACACACTTGATCTAGTTTTAACCACAACAATGCTTGATATGCCTAAATGAGTGCAAGTGGCAAAATTAAGTAAGACACCGCTTAGATTACATAAAATATTTACCGTAATTATTAGGGTATGCCTGAGGCTGTTTAGGGTTGTTTCTAAACGGATGAAGTACACTGCAAACGATAAGTTGTTGTTTTTACAGTATATTACTAAAAACAGAGGTTTCAGTTCAAAACTGTAAAACCGCTGTAATAAAGTGTAAAACTAACTATTTTAGTTTGTTACTGTAAAACTAGCAATTTTACAGTTTATTACTATAAAATTAGCAGTGCTACAGTTTATTACCATAAAATTTGCTGTATTATACTGTAAAAACAACAGTGTAATACTGGCAGCAAAGGTTCAAGTTTAAAACTGAAAAATACGCAGTAATAAACTGTGAAACTTGCAATTTTATAGTTTATTACTGTAAATTAGCAGTTTTACAGTTTATTACTGTAAAATGACTGTAAAATTAGCTGTATTATACTGTTAAAACAACATTCATTTTTTACAGTGTAGTATGAAATCTTACTTTTATGTTATTCAATTATAATCATTATTTCAATGTCAATGCTGTTAACTGCACTTTTATTTATTTATTTATTTTTTAAAACATTTTGCTAGCAGAAAAACAGAGACAGACATGAAATGTTTTGATTTTTTTAATTATTTTATTTTATTTATTTATTCAATTTTTTCATAATTTATTTATGTTTTTATTTTTTAATTGATATTTATTCTACTAATTTATTTTTGCATTGCCTTCATGTAAATATTTTTATTTATACTTTTCTCATTGAGAAAAATTATTCTTTCTCTGTATATACTGAAATCGAATGTTTGCCCATGTTTGTTGTTTGTAAATTTTCACATACGGCATCCTAAAATTTATTAAATTTAACATTGTTAAATATGTATACAAAGGGATGCCGTATTTAGAATTAGAATAGGTAGTAGCGAATAGGTGAAGTGAAGTAAAGTGAAGAATGAGATAAAATAATAATAAAAATTCGTGGAACGATCAGACACAGTTGATTTTTGATGGAACAATCTGAATTCAGTTTATTGCAGTTTGAGTTGCAAATAGCCGATATATAAATAGTTAATTCTAATATAATATTTCTTAAAAAAGGATTTCTCTTTTCGAATATTCTCTTCACAACAGTGACACGATTGCAAGCGCCCAAGATGAAGCGAAAAGTCGGTAAGATTTTACCTTCATAAGATTATTTTAGAAGATCCACCAACACAGTTATCATTGTCATTTTCTAGGAAGTAGAAGTTTTAATTCGAAGTTTTTAATAGAAATTTGCTTTTTAAAATTTCTGTTTCACATTTTTGCATAAAAAAAAGAAAGAAATCTGCACTTTTATCACTTTGAGCTAATCCATTCTTATGCATATGTAAAGTAAATAGTTGTGGCTCAGGTAAACGACAATGAAAGTATAACGGACCGTTTGGCGATTCGTTTGGCTACATTTGGCAACCTTCTCAAGAGAGCGTAGATGATGTCACACATCTTTTTCATTCATAAAATTCTTCATTCATGCGTGAGGGCGTATTTGTTAAACAACGTTCAATATTGTTCGAAGGTGCTGCGGAGAATGTGTTGCTTTATCTATTGTTCGGATTTGCGACACAAATTTCGTTCAAGTATTTTTTTTTTTGCTGCGCGTTAAAGCATTCTCAATTCACACATTTTATCTTGCTTTACACGATTTAATCTAAAACTGTACCGATGTTTAGTTAGCTGGGTTTTGTACTCTTTGTTGCTTTTTTTCAGTAAGAAGGCTTTTAGTTTGGCTTAAAGAAAAAGGAGACGAAAAGGACAGGTATATGGCATTAATAAAAGTGACTTAGCCAGTCTGTTCCATAAATATTAATCAGAGTATATATGTGTGTATGTCCCCTATAAAAATCCAGAGCTTGCGAAGGATCTGGACTAAATTTTGCACGGAGGTACTTGGTCTCTCAGGGAGTGTCTTAGGGGGGGGGGGTTCTAGCGCCAAAAAAATATAGATCCGTTTGAATTCTAATTTAAGAGCCCTAAAATGGCGTAAAATGGCTCTTTCTACCCGAAATAATTATCGGATTTTCTCGATTTTGATTTCATTCAAAAGCTCGCAAAAAAAAACTTTTAAGGGGATTTTCTTCCGGGGGTTTTGAAAACTTTGAACCGCTAACTGCACTCAGAAAAAAGATACAACCGCTTTTAAGTGTGTAGAAATCAATTTTAAATTAGATTTTTAAAGTCGTCTGCACGAGCATGAAAGAAATTAAATAGCGTGAGAGAAATCATAGATAAGAAAAAAGTGTTGCCATTTTTTCTTGAGTATGAACAAATAAAATTCTTGCTTTTGCTTTTAGGCTTTTCCTGTAACGGGGGATTCAAAAACTTTGGTGATTGATTAATTTTTTCGTTCTGCATGCCGACAAAATATCAACTCAAATCCAACTGGGACTTTTTGACACGTGTCAGTTGAAATCACTTTTATTTTCAAGGCACACCCCGTGCAAAGCCGGGCGACGCAGCTAGTTATGAATAAAGTAGACTTAAGTATTTTTATAAAAGGAAAATGTAAAAAATGTTTAGTTTTCCTTTGATAAAACCAATCTTTGGAGCCTTGTAGCACAGCTGCGTTGAGTTTGAATAGAACAAAAGAACGGCACGGGGAAAATCTTACTTTTTAGAGTAAAATGAACAAAAAAATTTCAAATCAGCTACTTTTGGATCCAAGTGATGTAAATAATATAGTTATTCACAGATATGCACATAAATCTAGTTTGTAAAAAACTGGAAAATGAAGAGCAAAACCATGGATGGAACACTGATAACAAGTCCGGGAAGTACAGTTGGTGACCAGGTTGAAGGGCTTGGAGCAGGGGTCTCCAACCTTTTTTACTCGGGGGCCAAATTGAAAATTTTTGGAAGCGAGGCGGGCCAACGATCCAAAAATAGTTCAGTTCAGATGTTTTTTTTTTTTTTTTTTTTTTTGTAACATTACGGAAACTCGTAAAATTTAGAGGGCAGTTCAGAAAACTGAAATAAAAGTCTTTTTCCCACAAAATGTATTTTGCTCTTCAAAAGGAGTTTAAAAAAAGCCAAACGAGACTAAAAACTTAATCCTTGCAATGTACTACAATTTTATTAAATGAATTTTATGCATTAATGATGATAAGAAACTTAACAATAAATGAGGACAGAGCAAGTGCAACGCTTAGGACAATTTTTAATGAGAAGATTGCATTTTAGTACAGCAGATATGTGACCGAATTGTGCCTTTAATGATAGAAACATGAAACTTGGCACACGTATACTACACATCAAATGATTTAATTCTGGATACGCGGCCATCTGAGATTTCGTCTATTGGACTAATGGCAGCCGTCAAACTGCTAAATTTTCGTACTTTTTCGAAATTTTCCCATTTTGACCATGGAAGAGCACGTTTTTGACAAACATCATACATTACATATTTAAACTACATTAAATTTGCTACAAGTTGATACCAAAATGGACTTGTTAGCTGTAATAGTTTTTGAGATACAGCTTCTCAAAGTTTCACAAATTCTCCAAATTTAACCAATTTTAGTTGATTTCCTTGTTTTATCATATATGCAAATGTCTTTATATTTTCAATAACCTGCATTGTATAAGCAATGAAGTAAACATTTATTGAATTTAACATTTTGAAGAGGGTGGAAGAAAGGGTAAAGGTTTTGAGTGAGGGGGGAGGCTCCGGTTCACAACCAGAGAACTGATATCCAAAAGAGAAAGAGAGGATATTGAAATCCAAAGTTTCTCTGAATATCTTTAGAGTTCCTTCAAACCTTTTTAAATCATGTTAAATGGGTCATATTCATTTTTCGGTGCCATTTGCTGTCCGCCAAAAAAATATTTTTTAAAAAAATTTTGAGTAACTTAAAATAAATTTACTTTTTGGTTTGTTTATTAGCAGACAATTTCCAGTACAGGCATTATAATTTTTAATAATATTTTTTGTTAAGAAAATGGGTTTTTTAGGAATGAGTTGAAGAGGAACGAAAAATACAGCTGTCCAAAAAATAAAGACTGAAGTTGAACAACAAGAATTTGAATTTAGTAGTCAAATTTTCCACTCTGCCATATTTTGCAATCATGCTTCATACTTTAAATTACATTTTAATAAAGTTAATTTGAATAAAAGTGAAAATTTTAATTTTTTAACTAATATCAAAGAGTTGTCCAGAAATTAATGTCATGTCTGTTACCATACACATTTTTACAATTTTTAAACCTTGTGCATTGAATTCTGGAATGACAACACTTCTATAGTACTGAAGCACATGGAAACAAGAAATAGCAACAGTCATTTTGAATGTTCAGTTTTCTTTAAAGGAAGCAGAAGTCTTTTATTTGTTTGTATATTTTTATTATGTCATGTCTGTTACCTTAATTACTTGCATAAAATATTTTTTTTAATTAATTATTTCTGCTAGATAATTTAGTTTAGTGGGATTGTACTCTAAATCAAGTAGAATTTTTAATAATTTTGTAGAATTTTTTGCCCCATAATTTTTTTTTCTTAAAATGTCATGTCTGTTACTTGTCATGTCTGTTACCATATTTAGTAACAGACATGACAAATCAGACATGAAAATTTTTTCAAGAGAAACTGTACGAAAATTATTAAAATAGTGTAATATAAGTATGTTTGATTAATTATTTTCCAGAATTATACTTGATCCATAGATTTTTTTTTACACATTTCAAATTTTCAAATGACACCCAATTTTGAAAATGACCCAAATGACAACTGTTAAAACTATACAGAGTTATTGTTGTTTCATGCATAAAGAGTGTGCTCCTCGTAATTATAAACTCATGTTTGTGAAAATTGCAACACCATGAAGGACTTATGCAAATGGGCTGAAATTTTCAGCAATTCAAAGTAGGGTATGATATGCAAATGATTAGAATTTTAGACACGTAGCGCATGAGTACGCTGAACAGCCCCCTCTGAACGCCAGATTTATCCGAATAAATAGACGGCTGCAGCAAGGTGTGTATGGTTATAGGTGGTTATCTGCTTGTGATAAACGTTAGATGAGACGTTGCTTATGCCTCTTCGACGAAAAAGAGCGAGGTTTCAACAACTTACGGAGTTTAAACGGGGGAGGATCATCGGCCTTCGTGAAGCTGGATTGTCTTTTATCTTGAAGTAGCCGCTCGTGTGCAGCGTAACAGCAGCATAGTGATGCGTGTTTGGAAGCAGTGGACGGACGAGTGTTGGACAGCTCGGAAATCCGGGAGTGAACCCTGAAAAGTGACGTCAGCGCGCGATGATAGACACATGATCCGCATGGTACTGACGGATCGTACAGCTTCTTCCAGACAACTGGCAGCACAGTGGTTAACAGCTACAAGTGTTTCAACGTGTGCTTCATCATTTCGTAGACGTCTGATGCAGCGTGGACTGCTCACAAGGACTCCTTTATAATACAGGATCCCGCTCACGCTAAACTATCGTCACCTGTGACTACAATGGGCTAATCAGCATAAGGACTGGCGTGCTGATTGGCAGTATGTTGTGTTTTCTGGCGAATCCCGCTTTAATTTGTGGCACCATGATAGCCGCATTCGCGTTCGACGCTATGCCGGTGAACGCCACCTTCCAGAGTGCATTATCGAACGTCACAGTGGACGAACACTTGGTGTCATGGTCTGGGGTACCATGTCATATCACGGACGATCTCAATTGCTACGAATTGTAGGTAGCCTGAACAGCAACCGGGACATCAGTGAAGTTCTACAGCCCCAAACTTCCTTCAAGGCTTGCCTGGCGCTGTATTTCAGCAGGATAATGCCCGCCCTTATGTCGCTAGGACAGTTCAATCCTCCCTTGCATCGCAGCAAGTACAACTTCTTCCATGCCCAGCGTATTCCCCAGATATATCGCCGATTGAACATGTGTGGGATTTCGTTGGTCGGTGGTTCATTCGTGATCCTCGTCCTGTTGCTTCTACAGACGAACTTTGGATACGCATACAAACAGTAGGGAATGCTATTGATCAGGCAGACATTAAAAATTTGTTTGACTCCATGCCACGTCGCGTAGCAGCACTTAATGCAGCGCGTGCTGGCACACAAAATACTAATTTCAATATTTTTAAATTATTTGTTTGCTCTTTCTAAGTTTAATCATTTGTTTGTACCACTATCACTCAGCTGTGTATTAAATTTCATTCAATTATGACGATTCCTTCATGGTGTTGTAATTTTCACAAACATGAGTTTATATTTATTATCTTTATCTAAATTTGTAAGCATCTTCCTTTGAAGACAAAATTCCATCAATTTTGGTCACATATCTGTTGCGCATTTTGGACGATTAAAAAATAATCATAAAGCGCCCCCTAGCGGTAAAAGTTAAAATCAACTTAAAACACACAATGCAATAGAACTTTATTAGAAAAGGATATTAAATTCTATGATTTTTTTCGTAACGTACGCTATTAACCTTGTGAATATCAGAACAAAGAAGCACATAAAATATATTCAGAGGCCACTATTTCGAACGTCCGCCATTACTGAAATATTCGAAATCTCAGATGGCCGCGTATCAAAAATGACTCGTAATTATACGTAGTATATGCACACCAAGTTATATGCTTCTATCATTAAAGGCGCAATTCCACTTTTTTTTGTCATATATCTGCTGCACTATTTGTTTGCCTCTTAAAATTTCAGTCCATTTAGGGTCAAACTTTGTAGTTCCGATCATTAAAGTTGATTTTAAATGTTCATTTGATAAAAAGGATCTGTACTTAGATTTAACATACCGTAAATCAGGGTTACTTGGACCCAGAAGAGGGCTACTTGAGCCCACAGTAAAATGATAAAATCTGGGTTTGGTACTAGCGTTAGAGACTGCAGAGGGCTTCTACCTAGTGGAGAAACGAGGAACTACGTGCAAGTCTTCAACTAGTAGGTATTAAACCTAGATTTTATCATTTTATTGTAGTGGGCTCAAGTAACCCTCTAGGGTCCAAGTAACCCTGATTTACGGTACTTCATTTTTGAAAATGTTTGCTCACACTTATAGGTAGACCCAAAAAGAGAAAACATACCTCGAGCGTGATTTTTTATGCTCTTAAAGTCTTTTTCCGGGAGAACTGTAAAATGAAAGTAGATTACATACTTTTTGCATTCCTGGAAAGCAGTCTTGATTGAGTCGTTGGTAGTAAGTTTGATGACTTCAAGTTCGATTTCAGCAGGCACTTTGTCTATATCGCAGTTAAAAGGGTTTTGAAAAATCTGGATATCATCTGATGCACGGTCAAAGTCTTCAAAACGGCTCTTAAATTCTTCTCGTAGGTTAGACATGATATCCAAAACGTATTCCTTGGGAAAGGAAGCAGTACTTAATGCACCTAAGTTTTAACACGTTTCAAAGTGATCAAAGTTTATCGATCCTAAATGCTTCTAGTAAAGCATGAGTTTTTGAAAGCTTTGACGTGCCAGTATAAGTCACAAATTGAAGAGTTTTCCCCAAGCTGTAATACAAGCTTTAAATGCAAGTCCCCCAAGCTTTAAAAGCAAAAAATTAATATGTGTGGTGAGATCAACAAGAAAAGCCAATTTCCAGACAAATACACTGTCAGAAAGTTCAGGTACAGGATGCCGACGTTCAGTCATAAAAATATCAAAAATTGCTGCAATACTTTGCCTCTACTTAACCAGTGAACTTCACAATGGTAAGGAACATCTGGATAAACGCTGTCAATTTCAGCAAGAAAATTTTTTAATTGGCGATGTTTAAGAGAACTGGATCTAATAAAGTTAACTGTTTTGACAACAACATATCCATTACTTCAGCTACATCCATGTGTTTCCCGCACAACGCTTGTTGATGGATAATACAGTGAAAAACCATGGGATTAACTCCTCCAGCTGTTTTCACAGAATTACATATGTTTTCAACTACTCCAATTTTTGTGCCAGACATATTTTTTCCTCCATCTGTAGCTACACATCTTAGACATGTGAAATCAAGTCCGAGATCAGAAATGGTCTCACTTACTTTACTGAAAACTTTGTCTCCGGTCACATTGCTCTCCATAGACCCATAGAGTGAACATCAGCCAATTCTTCTGTGATTTTAAATTCTCTGTTCACACCACAAACAAATAAAAGTACTTGAGCCGAGTCAGTAACATCAGTTGATTCATCCAGAGCGATTGAGAACGATTCAAAATCCTTGCAAGCGTCATATAGCTGATTGAAAATTAAAAAAAGATTTTTTCCGCGGGCCGTAGGTTGCAGAGCCCTGGCTTGGAGGATGAAGGGGCTATGTTACATTTTAAAAAATGAACAACACTATGGACAATGGTAAGCAATGACTACAGGTGAGCAAATAAAACTTGGTACATCAAAAAGTAGATAACATTAGACCAGTTTCATACGCACACTTACGACAAAACCAGAAAACAAAAAAGCTGCAACAACTGCTACAACAAAAATTTGAACTTTAATTACTCGCAATTTCTGTTTTGTCCTATATAACCCTTTCCTCTCACAAACTCTTCAATTAAGAGAGCTTCTCAAATTCGCGTAATTTCTAGTTCAGGCTCATTTTGTGAAGAAATCAACCACTAACCAAAAATATTTTTCATCCTGCTTAAGGTATCATTATTACTGTTTTTTTTTTTTTTTGTGAAGTAGAAACACTACCAGCCTGCATCATCTCTACTAATAATAAAGCTGAAGGTGGTTCTGTCTGTCCTTCTTTCTTTCTGTCTGTCTGTCTGTTACGCGCGTAGCGCCAAAACCGTTCGGTCGATTTTCATGCCACTTGGCACAAAATTAGTTTGTAGTATGTAGTTTTGCACCTCGAAGCGATTTTTCGAACATTCCATTTCGTTCTTTTTCTATTCGAATTCTTAGCAGAAATTCGATAAAATAGGGAAGAAATATTCCATACACATTTTCAAGTCTTATGTCATTCGAAAGCTTGAAATTTTCTGCACAAAATGACGTTTTTTCGAAGTTTCTACGATCATCAGGAGAGCTGTAACAATTGTTTTTAGAATCCTGAAATTCAAGGCTTACCTTCAGTAAAGCAAGCCAAACGATTCTAAAATGGCTTTGCTCGCGAATAAAATTTGTTTGAAAATAGAGATGAAATGAATTATTTTATCAACGGAAATCAACTTTTCATGTTGTTACCATGGTTACGTTTTTATTTCGTTCTTTTTCCCTTAATAATTTTAAAAATGTATTTGTTTTTGTAACAATCCAAATGGCTTGAGTGAACGAATTTAGCTTTTAATTTATCGTTTGCTGGTTGATCTTTGTCGATGTTTATTGTTTTTATTATCATTGTGAAGAATAATGCACGAAATTTCTATGACTAATACTTAAAATTTTTAGGATAAGTTGAGTTTAAAAGAAAAAATTGCTCCAAATATACTTTTGCAATGTGATTATTTATTATTGGACTGTAATTTGCAGCAATAATTGCATTTAATAAATAATGAAAGACAATATTAAAAATTAATTTTTGGCGACTTTTTTACAATTTGGCATTCAATTCTATTTCAGTATATTTACTTCTATCTTATTGCGATATTGCAACGTTCTTTATAAAGTATGTCATTTCGGAAAATGTATTATTTTGTTTTTGAAGTTAGGAAAGAAAACTTTCTTCTTCTTTTAAACTTTGGTAAGATTTCTGTTGGTTTCTGTGAGCAACAAAATTTTTCTTATTTTTTCTTTTGGCTTATTTTTGTGCACCTATCTTTGGGGTTGCATTCGAATGTCCCCAAGGGGGTGATTTACCCCTTTTATGGGGTAATCAGGGCTTTCAATGCAGACCAAAGTGATATGAATTGGCGCGACCACTTGGCGATATCTCGCCAAGCTTTTGGTCACCAAGTGTTTGACGCCAATTTGGCGACATATCGCTAAGTTGGCAATAAATTTAGCGAAAAAAAATTTTTTTTTGGGTTCAATTTGGCGCTATTGGCGATATTTTGCGAAAAATCTACTGAATGATGTTAAACTCGGCGATATTTAGGAGATTAATCATTGTAAAACATTTTTTTGCATTGTTTCGTGGCAAACTAGGGACGCAAATGTTTGAATTGTTATCTTACTCACTTCAAGCACTATTTTAGCACTTAAGGCATCTACTAAGAAATTTACACGTAAAAGAAAGTAGTGTAGGGTCCATACCAAATTTTTATATCATACTTTGAAGGAATTATAGTTGAATTATAACTAAAATAGAGTATTTTTTCTGCTATATCATTTTTTTACAAATGAACTTTTAATTTTATACCACGGGCAAAGCCGTGCGGGTACCGCTAGTTTTACAAATAAGAGAGACCTTTTCTCGTTTAGTCACCAATATGTAAAAACATCTATCGTTGGGCTGTTTTATTAAGTACTTTAAAAGTATTTTTCCGAAAGTTTTGGTGCCAACTACACTGCAAAAAAAAAAAAAAAAAAAATGTTGCTTTTACAGTATAATACAGCTAATTTTACTGTAAAATTGCTAGTTTCAGTTTATTACTGTGCATTTTACAGTTTTATACTGTAACCTCTGCTGCCAGTACTATACTGTTGTTTTTACAGTATAATACATCTAATTTTACTGTAAACTGTAAAATTGCTAGTTTCACAGTTTAATACTGTACATTTTACAGTTTTAAACTGTAAAATGCACAGTACAGTTTTAGCTGCCAGTACTGTACTGCTGTTTTTACAGTATAATATAGCTAATTTTATGGTAATATTGTTAATTTTACAGTAATAAACTGTAAAATTGCTAGTTTCACTGTTTATTACTGTGCATTTTACAATTTTAAACTGGAACCTCTGCTGCAAGTATTATACTGTTGTTTTTACAGTATAATACAGCTAATTTTATGGTAGTATCGTTAATTTTACAGTAATAAACCGTAAAACTGCTAGTTTTACAGAGATAAAGTGTAAAATTGTTAGTTTCACAGTTTATTACTGTACATTTTACAATTTTAAACTGGAACCTCTGCTGCCAGTATTATACTGTCATTTTTACAGTATAATACAGCTAATTTTATGGTAATATTGCTAATTTCACAGTAATAAATTGAAACTGTTAGTTTTAGTGATAAACTGTATAATAGCTAGTTTTACAGTTTACTAGCTGACCCGGCGAACTCTATTCCGCCTTAAAGGCAATAAATAAGCAAATTTTTGAATTTATTAAGTTTCTTTTATTAGAAAATACAAAAAAAAAATTAAGGGCCTTCATTAATCATCCATTATTGTTTCTGTATTTACAACCTATTTTACTGCGCTCCAGAAGCTGTCAGAACATGTGCTTTATCTCGCCCGGCGACAGAGGCTCAAAAAAGGCTTAGTTAAAAAGATAATTTTTTCGGACTGCTTATCAACTGACTGCTCCATTCATAAATCCATCCAAACAAACTTTTGTATATATAATAGTATTAAGAAGAACAGTCACTTAAATGCAGTCCAGGAGCTATCCCACCAAGCGCTTTCCACCTCTCAGCCTCAGAGGCGTAAAAATTCTTAAGTGACAATCGTTTCTGACAGCTTATCACATATAAATTTCAAGGGAAGTAACGCGTTTGTTTATAATTTACTTCACAAAAAAGTCAAATAACACTCAACGCACCGCTAACTTACAACCTGTTTACTACGCTCCGGAAGCTGCCAGAACGTGTGCTTTATGTCACTCAGCCATGGAGGTGTCAAAAAAGGCTTAGTAAAAAGGCTTAGCCAAGAATATAGAAAAGCTGGTAGCTAAATAGATAATTTGCAATAAAAAATATATTGCGGTCCTAAATTGAGATAAAAACTATCCTATCATTTAAATTGGACCAAACTGAAACTGCGTGCAAAATTTGGTTAAAATCGGTTCAGTAGCTGAGGAGTCCATTGGCCACAAACACAGAGACACGTAATTTTTATATATTAAGATTACTGCTTTCAGTTGCAAACTGGAACCTCTGTTGCCAGTATTATACTATAAAAACAACAGCTTATTTTTTAAAGTGTACTGTCAATACGTAAGTAATACTAATAACGAAATTTTACTACAGTTTGGGATTGAATTTTTTAAATACCCATTTTAACGTGGTACTGTTAATTTTTTTGAAGGTTTAGTTTTGGATGAGCAAAAGTTCAGAGGCGTCCCCTAGAAATGTAGGGAAATACAGGCACTGCTATTGCTATCCACACATTCCCAGAGAGCTATTGCAAATATAACGTGTTTCTAAGGCAGGGATTCAAGTGAAACAGCACTGCGATCGCTTCGAATTGCAATCGCTACTGGAAGTGAATTACATTATCATCAACTTAACTTGGCATGACGTCACTACGGGTGGAGCCAATAAGAGCTCACAAGCACTCAGCGATCTCCTATTATTCGCCAAGTAGGCTGTGACGTTTTATCTAGCTCGTTTTTCATAGGCAAACGTCACGCTGACGTCACGATGTTTTTATCAAGAAACGTTCTAATGTAATTCATTTCCAGTAGCGATTGTAATTTGCGATGGCCTGTTTCACTTGAATCCCTGCCTTAGTCAATAATTGGACGGATCAAAACTAAAAATTGACTAAAACAAGTCAAACGAAAAAGGTCTTCGTTGGCAAATAAGATAGTTTATTTGATTGATTTGGTATGTTCATTCAAATTTTTAAGTTTAAATTTAGAGTTATTTTTCAAGATTGCACCGTATTTTGCGCTTTTCGGATTAATATGACGATAAAAAAGTTGTAATTTGATGACTTTAATCAGTAATAAAGTAGTAAAACAGTGAGATAATTTCAAAATAATCAGATACTATGGCTAGACATTAACGAATGCTTTTGTTACAGCTGACCTTGAACTGGTTAGTTTAAGTTCAAACCGATTTTTAGTTTTGGAATTCGAATTAAATTTTCATTTGAAAGCAATATCTTATGTTACGATGATAGTTCATTTAAAAAATATTACGAAATAATTCCAAACTTGGCGTCGTCGGGTTCGAATTGCAATCGGCAAGGTTTAGTTCTGAAGAAAAAAATATTTTTTTACTAAAGCCTTAAAGTATATCATTTGAAATTTCTGGTAATTTAAATTAAATTCTTCGTGTAATAAAGCTAAATGCAAAACTGTTTTCTTGATTTTTCTTAATACTAATGAAATTAAAGCCTTCAGTATCAAAAGCAGCTAAAGAGCTCATTCAACTTGATTTTGTTGGATTCGATTAAATTCTTTCTACTAGCAGCGTAGCAAGAACGTTTCTTCTGGTAGGAGCGAAGGAAATTTATGGCTGTGCCATTGGTAGGATGCAATTGATCGAATATTTTTAAAGTTGAACAAGCCCCTAAATCAATTTTTAAAAAATTTACAGGAGATACCCTATGAAAATAGTTGTATCGTGACAAAAAGGGGCAAACTCAATTTTGTAAATTTGAACAGGATAAATGCTTTGATGTCTTATTTTTTTTTCCTTCGATCAAGAAATTCCTGCAAGAAAAGCTCAATGGATTCTTTAAAGTGTAAAAAGTTCAATACCATTTAAAGAATGTAATTGTTCATTGGTAGTTTTAACTTTAAATGAAGTTGCATACTTTCAATTCAGCAATATGCTGACATTAGCAGACTACTGAAGTTGTCAGTATATGAATAAGCTAGGTTATTTAAGTTATGAAGCTTTCAACCAGTACTGAAAACACCTAAACATCAAAATTAGTTTTCTTTAATGGTAATGAAATCCAGAAATGAAAGATCTTTTAGAGTAATTATGAGCAAATTAATAAACACGATTCTAATGAAGGTTGAGATAATAAATTTTCTAAGTGAGTTCAAAATATATGCCTGGCTATGTGCCTCAAGCGAGACAAATTCTCAGGAAGAAGACGTAATTTTGACGTTCACGCCTTAAATCAACGGTTGTGTACAGAAATTGATCTCTTGTAGAATGTGCTAGCAGGAAGCAATTACTTTATTGTAATTGTCACTTACTAAGCCTAAATTTTTAGCCTAACTCAATTCACATTGATTAATAGTGTAATTGTTGGAAGTTTAATGAACCAATAACCTTTCTTGCGGTTTGGCCGATCGCGGCGAGAGGCTGAAAAGATAAAGTACTGAGCCACCTTCCGTCTCTTGATTGACCCTCCCCAAACTTAAACGGGTGACCTCTTGTTTATTAAGGCACCAACGAGTCTCAATCATATTTATTTTCATTCAAATCACGGTATGACTTCTACTGATGTGTTACTTCCTGTCTCCTATTTAATTGTTTATGCTCCAAAACGTTTGTTGAACGGTATTATAGTGTGCAGTAAGTATCTTTAAATTATTTTAAGAAAATAAAAAATGCGCTTTTAGGTGCACTCATAAAACGTCAAAATGTAATAAAGTTTAGCCTTTAGTATTAATAATAGTACTAAATGCATTACTTTTATGTTTGTAAAGAACGTAAATTTTATCTTTTATTCAGAGTTACATACATACATTCAAACCCGAATATGAAACTAATGAAAGCGTATTAAAAAATAAAAAAACTGTTGAGACATAATAGGAAAATATCGCTTCTATCGTTAAACGGTACTTTTCATGCATGGTTTTGAAACACTGGCAACAAATGATGATTAGAACTCAAACTATGGTTAATCACCTGTTGACTTAACAGTTTTATTTTGTAAAATAATATACTGGTTTTCTTTCAGTAGTTCACTGACAGAGGCATAAATTTAAGATCAAATTAAAATGTACCCTTGGCCAGACTACTGTTTCGGTGGAACAAGGTACGTCTTTTTCAATGCAAAAATGTGAGCTTATGGCTGCAAAGACATCCGACAAAAGGTTTTGTGCTAAGTATTTTCACATGAAGGTATTTATAGTTTACGTATGGTTGTAAAAACCCAGAAACTACTTTTAGTTTTTAAACGTCAGTTTCATTCGTGGTGCAGAACACAAGAGCAGAAGCTTAATGACAGAACATAATAAATATTTTAAGCCGTTCATTTTAATGTAATGCATGACCAAAAAGTTTAAAACTATAAGCAAATAACGTGTGTTGTTGTAAAACATAGTAGTTATTTTCAGAAGACATTTTCTACAGGATGTATCGCCATTATGTTGGAACTTTCCATAATAGTCAAATAACCGAACTTTGAAACAAACCAAATCATTATAGTTGCAGTACTTTGAATAGTTCAAGAATAGTTTCAGAACCCAGACAGACGATATTTGTAATTTGGAACGTACTTATTTCTCTCAATTACTTTTCTACAGGCGGTTTACAACCATGTCGGTTTAATTTTTTTCTTGAAGATTGATAGACACTTTGATGGGTAACGCTTAGCTTCAGAAACCCATGATTTTGAAATTTAATTTCATTCCGACCAAAGTTTTTTCTCTGTTATGGCTCGAATTCTAAGAACAAAATCTTTAAGGGGGGACAAAATTGTTATTTTAAGCACAGAGTGAGCTACGGTGAAACTCTTCAAACCTACAAAACAAATTATGTTGGTATAACTATCGTATCTTCATTTCAAGTCATTTTCTACAGGAAGTTTAGCAATTATGTTGGCTACACTTTTTCAGCAGACAAATTCTGTGGTTTTGGGAAATCTTCAGAAACCACTATTTTAGCAAACTTGCTTCATTTAACGACATGTGATTTTTTTTTGGAGAGTTATATCTCACCAAAAATTTCTAAGGCATGAACCAAATTATTTCAATGGATCGATAATTTTCCAAATATTTTTAGATCCTTTTTTTTCAAGCTATGAGTAAAGCTTGTAGTTTTTAAATCATAAGCAATTGCTGCCCAAAAGTAACTTTCTGCAAGAAATTTAGCGATTAATGCTGTTAACCTTGTCACTGGTGAGATATTTGTTTTGGTTCTTTCGCTTGGAGGCTTTCGCTGCTCCAGCGCTCCCATAGAAGTGAAAAGGTAAAATAATGTAGTAGGCAACAGATTCTGGACACTGGAAGAATTTCAAAGAACGCTATTTTTAACCGACTTCAACAAAGGAGGAGGTTATACAATTCGTCGGAGAAATTTTTTTTTTTTTGGTATGTTACAAGATTACTCGAAGACACCTGGACAGATTTCAAAAATTCTTTTTTTGTTAGAAAGATCTTTCTTTCCGATTGGTCCCATCCTCTCGTGGTCCGGGTTCGATAACGGGAACCTGCAGAAATCTTTCGAAAAAGAAATTGGGATCACAGTAATCGTAATAATGACCATTTTGAATGCCAGGCTTCTCTGGATTGCATAATGAAATTCCTTTCTATGGTCTTTTTGAAAATTTTAAACCGAGTATCTTTCTATGTCCTGCTTTTTTCTCCTGAACTCCAACGAACTGAAAGTCGTACCAGGTACTGATTGATTCGTAATATTTCAGGTTTTATTAGTCTTAATTTACATAAGGTTTGATAAAGGAATTCTGAAGAAAGTGAGGAAAATCTCCAAATTTTTGCTCAAATTTAAAGCGATTTGTCCTAAATGATTAAATATGAAATCCATTGTTACAGAACGTGATTGATATGAAACAGTTATTATAATGATCATGAAAATTTTGAATGAAGGCTTAACTGAAGCAAACATGAAACTCATTAGCGGGCCACGTATGTAATACGTCGTGAAATTTTATGAACTGCGAGAATCTAGTGTTGTTTTGAAATATAAATTAGTTGAAAAGCCGTTAATATTTAGCCTTTAATTAAACTAGTACACAAATAAATACCAGAGAATAACAAGGATTATTTTTTAGTGTCAATCGTTTAAAATTTTAGACGCGTTGATACTTTCTTTTTTTTTTCTTACATAGTTTATTTTATGAAGCATTTACTTAAGAAAATTAGGTGAAGTTTTGCAATGGAAACATTACCTTATTTCATATGTACATTTACACTAAAAAGAATAAAATAAAAATATTTTTGAAAAAAAAAATTGAACCGACTTCGGAACTTCACTCAGCAAATGCTCTAAAAAGTAAAAAATAATTTTATTCTTTGAACACCATCGATACTACATTTAAACATAAGTTATGAAGTCGGCGCAAAAACTATAGGTAAAATGATGTTTACTATATTTTGCCAACATATTCAGAGAAATCATTGAAAATTGAGAGCTGAATATTTAATATTTGTACCACTAGGTGACCCGTGCGGAATTCCGCAAAAAAAAAAAAAAAAAAAAAAAAAAAAAAAAAAAAAAAAACTCTAAACTTAAAATTTAATACGACAATTTTTATTGGCTTCATTTGCACAACATCGCCATCTACTGCCGTCGTTCTGACAACTTTTCAAAAAGATCAAAGACACGTTCACTTTTACAACTACTACAAAAGTGATACCCTATATTAAAATCAAATACCCAAGGCTACTACTAAACTAAATACTAACGTTATCGCAAAACTACCATAGTATTTTGAAACAATAAAATTTACAATTAAGGTTTACCGAGCTAAGCCTTGGCTTGAAATGTCGCATTTAAAATTGATTTGAACAACAATGTAACGATTTTAACAGTTGAGCAAAAAATTTAACTTTTTCAAACTTCAATCGCTTATAAGTCGCTTAAACATGGATTTTCGAGATTCTCGTTACGCGGCGCTAGCGGAGAAACGTTCTAAAGAACGCATTTTTTTTAATCTTTCGAATGAAATCAAAATGGAGACGATACGACAATTATTTCGCTAGATAGAGTCAATTTTGTGCCCAAAAATTGAAGTTCGAATAAAAAAGGAACCGACACTTTTTAGAGGGTGGGTCTAATTTTCGTCAATAGCGCACGGGATAAGCTTCAAAATCATAAATTTTCTTGCAATTCGATAAAGAAATGAGCGAGTTTCGACCGGGTATAGGATTCGGCTTAGAGAAATAATATATGGAGATTACATAAATATGTATTTTTCAATGAATGTGAATGCGAATAAAGAACCTGGATTCTCATTTAAATTTATATTTATTGTTTCGAATGATTCTATTTAGCTTTTTTGTGCCGACTTCAAAACTTATGTTTAAATGTAGTATCGATGGTGTTCAAAGAATAAAATTATTTTTTACTTTTTTGAGCATTTGCTGAGTGAAGTTCCGAAGTCGGTTCAATTTTTTTTTTCAAAAATGTTTTTATAGCATTTTAACATTGTCTCGTTGGAAGTCAAATTTATCCAGTGGACTGGGATCCAATAATAAATGACATTAGTTCATTTTATGGTTCCACCATCGATTTTTTTTTTGAAGACATAGGACTATTAGAACAGGGTTGCGCATTTTCTTAGAGTCATTTGCTGCACAAGGTTTACTTACAGTACTTTCAAAAAGAGTTAACAAAGAGATTCTTGTTTATATAAGCTTCTGTGATAAACAGATATCCCGATTACTTGTTGCCTTCCGAAGATTCAGGATACAGCCGCCCATGAATAATCTTTATAGACGTATCCTTCCGTAGCATTTTTTTTCCCGCAGCTGAATTGTTAGCAGAACAATTTAGGAGAACATGTTTATAGGTCTGATTACTAACTAACAAGCAGGTTCTAATTTTTTAGTTGTTTTAAAAATACATGAAAAATCTCATGGCAAGCAAAAATGAAGTTTATTAAATTACTAGCTGCGTGGCCCGGCTTTGCTCGGTCTATATTGAGAATAAATGTCATGTCAAGTGACGCGTGTGTCTTAAGGTCCCGATTAAATTAAAGTCAATAGTTTGCTAGAACGCAGTACGAAAAATTAACCAATCGCTAAATTTTTTTTTAATTCGTCCGTTACAGGAAAAGCCTAAAGCAAAAGCAAGAATTTTATTTTTTTCTGTTCAAGAAAAAAATGGCAACCCCTTTTTCTCATTCATTACTCTCGATAATTTATTTCACCCTATTTTATTTCTTTCACGCTCGTGCAGATGATTTTTATAAATCCAATTCAAAATGGATATTTCCAAATTTTCAAATGCTCATATTTTTCTTCAGGGTGGAGATATCGATTAGTGGTTTTGAAAACCTTTGGAAGGAAATTTTCCTAATAGGTATTTTTTGCGTTCTTTCGAATGAGACCAAGATTGAGAAGATCAAATAAGGATTTCGCTAGATAGAGCCATTTTGAAGTCCTTTATTCGAAATTCGAACGGATCGGTACTTTTTTTCCCGCTCAAAAACCAACCTATGATCCTTCCCGGGTGTTCAAGTATTCTCCCTGCCAAATTTCGTCCAGATCCAACGGAAACTGTTGGATTTGTATAAAGTACACACACACACACGCACACGCGCGCGCGCGCGCACACACACACACACACACACACACACACACACACACACACACACACACACACACACACACACACACACACACACACACACACACACACACACACACACACACACACACACACACACATATTCTCTGTTTTATTTATATGGATTCGCTCTGTGTTGCAGTAAAGTTATTTTCTATTCTTCTGAAGCTGACATTCATCAGGAAGGAGAAAACTAGAAACCTTCATTAGTAACGAAATTTTTCAGATTATAGCATGTTAAAAAAATTGCAATGCGCAGAGTATTATGATTTATTTTCATACTTTGCGAAAACACCAAAGGTTCTTTTGGGTGTGATATGCTTTTTATCCCCCTTCCCCCCCCCCCACTATTTTTCAAAGCATATTATTAGTCAACGCATTTGAACTATGAGCTAATATTTAGAAAAGTGCCAATTTGAGTCCCAAGTGAATTTTCACTAGTATTTCAATAACTAGTTAAAAAAATAATTTTCCCCAGAAAGAAGATAAGTTTTGCTCTCATTTCATCTAATAACATCAGAAAAAAATTTTTTTTTCTTCAGAAAATATTGTTTTTATACATCAAAAATCAGATCGGTAACGTGTCCTAAGTAGCAAAGCTTAGCATGCAAACAGGTCATGCGCACTTTCTAACTTCCCCAAAAAAAAAACGCACTTGCACAAAAAACGATTCTATTTTCACCCCTTTGTTAATATTTTACTTCATTTTTGTTTTAATCTATTCCTGATTTTCTAGCCTATGCGAAATAAGCGTGTCCCTAGTTCCGCCGTCAGAGCGGTAACAATAACTTTCGATCTATGTTTAGGCTCCCAAAACCATTTCCTGCACCTATACCACGTGATACTGAGTACCTGGTGTGATGTTTTATCGCATCGTAATTAAAAATTTGCATTTCTGCATCTAAAATTGTAGGTAAGATTTTTTAAAGTGATTTTATAAAATGTGTGTCAGTTAAGTCATTAGATCTGTAACACGCGCTAAAATGCGCAGTTTTTATTATTTAAAAAAATATTTTATATATAAGTATAGTCCTTGATTACAAGTGAAAAACCACGTGTTTGATTTTGGTTTAGCGCGATCGACTCGGAAATAATAAAAAAAAACTTTGTCAGTTTGTCAGATCGGTAGCAGTCGGAGCGGTAACATTGAAAAACAGCGAATATGTTACCGAACTAACTCACACGTTTCAGAATGATTAAAAAGCAAAAATCGTAGGTTTTAGCCATATATATTGAATATTTTTGTTCTTAAAAAATGAAAAGCAATTAGTTTTAGTACAATTGCTTCATTTGTGGTTTGTATGACCTGACAATAGAAGTTAGTAAAATAAGAAAAATTGACACTGCAGAAATTAAGTTAATTAATTATTATTATTTTATTTTATTTATTTTTTTGGTGCTTCAATTTTTTACAACTTCGCTAAATAACTAGATAATAACTAGCATGCGAAATTTGAATTTCTGATCAAGAAATTAAATTTCCCGCAACTAATTAAAGAAAAACAAGCAGCAGAGTTGTGTGTTGAAAAAGTTGAAGTTGTGTGTTGTTTCAAAACAATATAAATGTTTTACTAGCTTGGATTTGGTAATCTCATAATTGATTTTATCTAAAAACCTTATCGCTCATTTGAATCGTTTATTTCGAAAAGGTAACATCTCTATTTTGATCTCCTCTGGGTCATTTTGTCATAATCAATGAAAAAATGCCTTTAGTTAAGTACACAATTACTGCAATAATTTACCAAATAACCATTGATTATGACATTCAAAAATATAACTGTGCGCTGTTTAATTTTCTAAAGAGACAGAGGAGATCAAAATAGAAATGTTACCTTTTCGAAATAAACGATTCATTTTTATTTCCAAGAAATGCTTTTTTATAATGAAATTTGATTTTTTAGCTAATATATATCTATTTTAATATAATTATCTTAATTCTATGTTAAAAATGCAAGGAAATGATATCATTTTTAGAGATGTTAACGAAGACTGAAAGCATAAACTCAAATATATAGCTCATATCAACATCAGATCTGTAACACTCATCAGATCTGTAACGGCTTAAAAGTGAGTAATCTAAGGAGGGGGTAAATAACTTCCTTGACCTCCCCCCTTTTATTTTCTTGCATTTAGACCCAATTTAGACTTAGAATCCAATATTAATTTTTTTTGCAAAATTTTTTTTTTATCAGAAAACTCCAACTTCAAATTGGCACTTTTTTAAATATTGGCTCTTATTCAACAAAACGAAAACAAATAATAGTAATAATTATAAAGGTAATTTTGTAGGAATAAACCACTAATTTACGTTTGAATGTTTTCAAAAAATATACCTGAAAGGAACTCGATTTTCGATGATATTGCTCGGTTAACTTGTCAACTTTCGCTTGCGTTGTTAAAAGGTGGATGTGCTCTGCCATCTAAAGAGGAGCAATAATGGTGAAAGTGTTGGAACAAGTTTATCAATTTTTCAAAAATAACACTGCTTCTTTTTAATATTTTGCTCAAACACTTAATGAGCAGTTTTAATAGTCTACATATACTTAGAACATTGTTTCATGTTGATATCTAAATTAGTTGATGTTTAATAATTAATACCTTTTCTTAAGAACTTTCTTATTTCCCAGTTGACTAACAAAGATTGCAAGCAACTTTTTGAAACAGCTTACGATTAGTGGTCTAGTCGGCACCTAGATTTAGGAAACATTCTAAAATCATATTTTAATTATCTCACGAGCAACCATGTTCTGTAATTTTTCAACTGTGTAAGTTAATTTTGCAGGGTATTTTACGGCAGGGATGCAAATTTCGAGCGTGAAAGCTTTTCAAGGGTCTTCCAGTGTATATATGTATGAAAAAGCTGTCAAAAAAAAAAAAAAACATAGCAAGTTTTCTATATTTTTTCTACAGCTATAAGGTCCATTGCGTATTTTTTTTTTCTATGTTTCTCCTACAGTAATGAGGTCTTCTGCAGGAAAAAAATCTACCCAAATCAGTCAACTAATCATGTAACAGCTCATAAAACACAAACTTGATGAAATATAGGGTATATACATGTTTTGGGATTGGATACTCAAAACTTTCAACATAGCAGATGATGCAAGTTTTCAATTCTATAAATTAGGGCTAATTTTTCGCATTTATTGTTTCCTCCCAAAGAAATTTCGCTTCAATTATGAGCAATTTGATTCTTGAATACAACGGCGTGTTGCGTGAAGTACTCAAAAATTGGTTTTTGAATTTTCCGTTTCCTATGGTCGCCAAAATGAATGCCAATAAAACACAGAACTGCTTCGTAAAATGCTCAAGGTTTGAAAAAAAAAGTAAAATAAAAAAAAGAATGAATATAAAAACAGAAAGAGCATTTTTTCCCCTCTTCATTTTTTATTGTCCTTCACGGGGTGAGAGAGCTGAAAAAAAAGTAAGGAAAAGAAATCTGAAAGAAGATGGGAAAAAGTAGGTGGGCCAAAATTTTGCGGTTTCGTCGTCACAGACGCCACTCCCCTCCCTCCTTGACGGTACCGGAATTATTCCAGGAAAAGTGTCTGTCGTAGTGCGGAAAATACTTCAGCTCCATTGTTGTATTGACTGACTAATACCTGAGGTGAGCATCCGCATGCAAGTCATGTTTTTGAGTATTCATCTATTGTTTTTGCACGCCCGTCGTCCCTCATCACATCCGTAAACACACAATTATTGTTTATTAGGTCTGGTAAAACTCTCTATAAAATTTGCACACTCGGGTAAGCGATGGGCTTGCAGACCAGTGATGGAAACAGAGAGGGGTCAAGTAGGGGATATATTACATCTACACTAAAAAGTAGATGTTTTTACCGTATAATACAGCTAATTTTATAGTAATTTTACAGTAATAAATTGTAAAATTGCCAATTTTGCAGTAGTAAACTGTAAAATGACGAGTTTACAGTAGTAAGCTATAAAATTGGTAGTTTCAGTTTATTACTGTGAGTTTTACAGTTTTACACAGGAACCTCTGCTGTTAGTATTATACTGTTGTTTTTACAGTATAATGCAGCTAATTTTATGGTTACAAACTGCAAAATTGCTAATTTTACAGTAATAAACTGTAAAATTGCTAGTTTTATAGTAACAGATTGTAAAATAGCTAGTTTTAGAGTTTATTACTGTGATTTTAGTTTTAAACTGGAACCTCTGCTACCAGTATTATACTGTAAAATCAATAGTTTATTTTTTACAGTGTATCTATTTGTCTGTCTGTCACTCTGTTTACTATTCACAGAATGCCAGCCTAATTATTGGACGTGTTTCAACTAAAATCAAGTTTCTTTGTTTTAACCGCATTTTAATTATCTAGCTGACCTGCGCGGAGCATTTGCGCTTGACAGTAGTAATACAAAAGTTCCATTTTTTAACGATAATTTTTCGAAAAACAAACACAAAGTAAATTGTATATTCGTTTTTTTTTCAATTTCTTAAACATTTCTTTCTCAAATGCATTACTTTACTTATTTCCAACTATGCATTTTAAATTTTAACAGAAATCAAATAAAACATTTGTGAGTTTTTAATAAACCTCGTTTTCAAATGCTTCTTCAAAAATCATAAATATCGAAATCATGTTTCGTTGTCAACCATTAAAACAAAGCAATTGAATGCAATTTTAATACCGCACAGTTAGTTCACAGTTTATGCAACTTTAGACACCTACAGCTACGCCATTTTTATACTTTTACCATGCCTCAAGTTTGTCGAAGTTTTCAGTAAGTTTACTTTGAAATTGGTTAATTTTTGAACTCTGCTAGAATTAATGGAGAAAGGAGCAAATCAGTTAATCGGTTTGTTTTTATGATTTTCATATAGTTTAAAAGTGGAACTTAGCGTGGTATGGGTGGATTTATCCTGCTATTGATTAGTTTAATTAAGCTGATTGAGAAAGCAAGAGGGACACATTTGAGCAAGTTTAGTTTTGAAGTTGTTAATCCAGAAAAATGTAAGACATTTGAAAAAGAAAAAAAAATATGGAGGTTTACAAAGAAAATATATCTTGTAGCTGGTTAACTTCAAGCTTTGCAAGACAAAATAAACTTAGTTCAAAGCCTGTTTCTTAGTTTGGCTTTGAAGCACTGTAGTAAAAAGAACTTTGCTACCTGTTTCTTGGAATTACCAGTGACGTTGTCGCGTACTTCAAAGAAATTTCGGGATACTGTAACCATACATCATAAATTAATATTTTTATTTATGAAGGATAAGAAAACGTTATTTAAAAAAAAAAACTCGAAGAAAAATAAAAAAACTTAACAAACATCCATTTAAAAACATGACATCATAAGAAGTGTATCAATTCAATCAGATGACGCAATCGGTTTAACTTGATCAGATAAGCAGTGACCGCCTTGAAATAAAAGATATATTACCATAAAATTACATTATCACAAATCGCCCGCAATTAATATCCCATCGAGCCATTGACAGCTAGCGCCGTGAATCATCAGTGCAACACCTAGTGGCTGTTGAACACTTAATTGTTGGAAAGAGGAAACCACGTACCACGCTCACACGGGATGCATGATGTGAATTTTATTAGTCCTGACCCTGGAGGACTCTCAGATTGGCGCAGCAGGCGAGACAGCTTGGTTCCTGAGGACTTAGATCATTTTTGCTCTAAGTAGGTTTCGTGTATCTTCCTCGTGGTTTTGAACAAAGTACTGTAGACTGACCAGTGAGTGAACACCTCGTATTTCTTTTTGAAAAAACAAGTTTTAAAAACATTTTTCTTCTATGAACTGGCAGTAGTAACTCATTTTCTCAAGAACTCGTCTTTTTTATCTACTAATTTTTTTTTCTTTACTCATTTTAAAAAGAAAATAGCTAGAAAATGCTGCATTTTTCTTCTGTTTGGGCTTTTCATTTACTGTGTCGAGCCACCTTTTTTTTTCATTTCAACCTTCCAAACAGCCTGAAGCAGAATCATAATAATTCGAGCAATATTTGAAAAAAAAATCCTTCGAAGTTTAACTAGTTCTGGTTAATTTTGCCTCGTAGTTGGATCATTTTATTTTGGTATTTGACAATTTCATCTGCAAAGTTGCCGGTGGCGCAACAATGGTGGGCTTGGTTTTAATAAATATTTACGTACCTACTTTGTTAAAGCAGAAAAATCAAACGCCCCTTCCTTAGAAGTAGGAACAAGTTACTTCACTTTTAGAACATGTATTAAATTGAAAAACTTCTTTCTTCATGGCACTGAATTGCATTATTCTTGACGCTAGAGAATTCCTATTCTGTCACAAAATACCTGGTATCTTTCCTTTTGAAAACACAGGTTATTTTAGCTCGATACATGTTATTTGCTCGTACAGCCATGATTTTGAGCACATTAATTTTTCAAGTTGTTAAACTTGAACTCGAAATAGACATGCCCAAAATTAGTAAGAAATCGGTCCAGTATGATTCATAACTAAATTTGCGCATTTGCATGTCATTTGAGTAAATTTATCGCATAAATGATGGGTTTTAGGAATTGTAGCAAATATCTAAAATATACACTACAATACTGACAATGTGACCTATAAATGAAAAAAATCTCTATATATGCATGTGTAAAAAATGCAACCAAAACTAACATTTACAAATTATGGCAGCTAGGGGTTTTTGGGTTACAAGATTTTTTTCCTTTATCAGAATTTCTTTCGTGCCTAAGCTCACTTTTGTGTTCAAAAACTGGCTCTTTCTCAGCCCAAGCCACGTGGCTAAATTAGTTTGCAAATCTTTTGCCTTATTAACGTTTCTATCGTTTATATTGCCAGTCTAATGGCTCGATAGAGCAGACAAGAATGAAGAGAGAGAAAAGAGAGTAGGAGAGAGAGAGAGGAGAGAAGAATGAAGACAGAGAGAGAAAAGAGGAATTAAGAGAGAGAAGAGAAGGATGAAGAGGGAGAAATAAAGAGAAAAGAGGGATGAAGAGAGAATGAGAGAGAGAGAGAGGAGAGAAGGAATAAGAAATAGAGAAGATAATGATAAAGGGATACAGGAGAGAAAGATGAAGAGATAGAGAGGAGAGGAATGAAAATTAGAGAGAGAGAGGAGAGAAGGATGAAGAGAGAAGAGAGACGGATGAAGAGAGAAGAGAGACGGATGAAGAGAGAGAAGAGAGAAGGATGAAGACAGAAAGAGGAAAAAAAGGGGGATGAGGAGAGAGAATACAGAAGAATGAAGAGCGAAGACAGACGGATGAACAGAGAGAAGAGAGACGGATGAAGAGAGAGAAGAGAGAATTATGAAGAGAAAGAAGAGAGAAGGATGAAGAGAGAAAGAGAAGAGAGAAAGATGAAGAGAGAGAAGAGAGAAAGATGAAGAGAGAGAGAAGAGAGAAGGAAGAAGAGAGAGAAAAGAGAGAAAGATAAAAGAGAGCGAGAAGAGAGAAGGATGAAGAGAGGGAGAAGAGAAGAATGAAGAGAGAGAGAGAGAGAAGAGAGAGAGCGAAAAGAGAGAGAGAAAAGAGGGATGAAGAGAGAGAGATAAGAGAGAGAGAGGAGAGAAAGATGAAGAGAGAGAAGAGAGAAAGATGAAGAGAGAGAGAAGAGAGAAGGAAGAAGAGAGAGAGAAGAGAGAAAGATGAAGAGAGCGAGAAGAGAGAAGAATGAAGAGAGGGAGAAGAGAAGAATGAAGAGAGAGAGAGAGAGAGAAGAGAGAGAGCGAAAAGAGAGAGAGAAAAGAGGGATGAAGAGAGAGAGATAAGAGAGAGAGAGGAGAGAAGGATTAAGAAATAGAGAAGAGAATGATAAAGGGATACAGGAGAGAAGGATGAAGAGATAGAGAGAAGATCAATGAAAATTAGAGAGAGGGGAGAGAAGAATGAAGATAGACAGAGAAAAGAGGAATGAAATGAGAGAAAAGAGAGATGGAGAGAGAGAATTCAGAAGGATGCAGTGAGAGAATAAAGGGATACAGGAGAGCAGGATGAAGAGATAGAGAGGAGAAGAATGAAGATTAGAGAGAGAGAGGAGAGAAGGATGAAGAGATAGAGGAGACAAGTATAATGAGATAGAGAAGAGAAGAGAGATGTAGCTTGAGAAATGTGCTCATGAATGAATCATTTTGAAAGTTTCAGGATATTTGAAGGGAATGCATGCAATACAATTTAATGCAAATTTATCTGATCAATTTTATTATTTTTATGTGTTCATTAAAGACTGATTTAAGCATTAAATGCTGTTTAATGAAATTTATGCCAAAGTTGAATATTTTTACTTGTTGTCGGCATTTTGGAAGAGGATGCAAGGTAGAAAAACCTATAGAACATTGATTACTTTTCAAGCGATTTTACTTTTGAACTGTGAAAAGTGGGGTGAAATACGATTTTGAGAATTAATGTCGTAGTTGTTAGTCGAAATTGTAACGATTGTCAGACAGAAACTATATGTGAGTAGTTTTTATCAAAAACACTCCTACAGTGCTCAACCAAGTTTGGGGTGAACTGAAATTATAAAAAAAGTCCGTGTAAAAATGTGATGTGTAGGCTAACAATTAATGACTTTATAATTGTTTAATGTTTTAGGTTTTAAAAGTATCGTAGGAAATATGCAATAGTTTGAAAGAGACGTTTCTCTAAAGAACGAAAACGAGAGAAATTCTGGTTGCAATCAATTGAATTAACTAGCTGTCAGTTAATTTGTTGAAGTTGTAACCAAGAGAATGTCAGTTCGAGAAATTGATGTTTTTTCCTGAGTTTTGTTTTCTGTTACTCCCTGTTTTGAACTAACCTCGAGCAACACTGCTCTCCTGTCCTTCTAGTGCTCTCCTGTTGAAAAGCTCACAAATCCTTACTGATATTTTTACATCGTAGTTTTACAAGAATTCCGTTTCTTTTAAATGTATTTTAAAACAAGTCTGTTGCATTGCCTTCAGGCTTCGCAGCAATTATTTTTCACGTCAAGATCGTTATAATATAAGTCTCCTTTGATTTCATTCAAACAAACATAAACCAAGTGTCTATTAATACAAATGACTGTAGCGGACACAGGTTTCAATGTTTCAAGGAACCTCTTTTTAAATATAGAAAAGTGTAAGATGATGTATGTAAGTAAAGTTATTCGACAAAAAGCTCAAAAATCCCTTTAAGCAACAAATTTTGTCTTGACTGACATAAATACCGCTTATTAACCGCTTATTAATAAATCATTGATAAATTTCATGTTGGAAAAACATTGTATAACAAATCAATTGATCAAAAAAGTGTGCATTTAAATTGAGTAAATCACATTGAAAATATTCCTATAAATTAATTTACACATTAACTGTGCTCAAGAACAAGGTAATATGGTAAACTTGCAACCTGTCTTCCCCATACCGTTGGGGAAGATACCGTAAGGTGAATTGCCGCATTGGAAGATGCCGTATACGATGTTTTTGCGGCAACTTCTGCCTGCAATGTATTTCATCGAATCACATTTTTTCCCGATGTTTCAGTATAGTTTTCTAGGTCTATATTTCCAGTAAAATCAATGTTTTCTCTAGGGCGTGTCGAAAAGCTACGGCATTTTCCTCAAACGAAAACGTCTTAGCCTAAGGCATTAACACTATTTCATGTACTCACCAGTGCGGTAAAAATGACAAAAGCCTATTAAAACACCCTTTAAAACTGCGGTAAACCAAAACCAATGTTTGCATACTCTCAAGGTGCATTCTCCTTCATTCTAACTGACTGTCTAGCTATTTTTGTTGATGCTTGTGGGGGAAAACTCATGACATGGCATCTTCCCCAATACGGCATCTTCCCCAAATCTACCTTAACGTATCTGGGAAGGTTATGCTCAATGTAGGAACATAAATTTCGCAAGCCATTTTATAAAATATTTGATTCAACTTTCTGGACTAAGTTTCAGATATTGCTGTAACTTGAAGCTATATATTTCTAAGGTGCTTTCAGATTATAATATCATTTTAATGTGACATCCTTATTAAACTCTTAAAGTTTCCCTCTCAGAGCGGGCACTTTGAGGCATAAAGGTCTCGCATGTGTCGGAAATGCCTTCAATGACGTGACTCATAAAGGTCAAACAATCGCACGTGCACAGCCTCGGGGCTGGGCTGCTTCCATTTTTAATAGCAAGCTAATCGTTTCGCTCTTTTCCCATCAGGTGCCGTTAAAGTGGCGGACCCGTGCGCAGCTGTGGACCCCATAAATTATGAGGATGCAGGTGATGGGGTGGTAGCTGTAAGGATTGGAGGTTCCTTGAAGATGCATCCTGTAGGAACTTTGGAATCATGATTCGATCGAAATGGAATTCGAACGCGAAATAATGACCACCAGAAGTTTCTAGAAACGTTTAAGAACGAATAATTCTATTTATAGTAAATTAATGAGTTCTCTAGTTCCGAATACCCTGATTTTATGAAACCCAGTACTTTTCTAATATTGCGTAAATTTCCAGCTTCTCATTCTCTCTCCAGTTTACTATTCTGTCTTGGAACTGGAAAATAGAAATTTTCAAAGATTGCAATGAACTACCATTACGCTTAAAAACGTTTGTAGAAAGATCCAAGAATGAATTGCTATATCAAGTTAATCCTTTCTTTGTTTCCTCATGTCTTCATTTCAAAGTTACATATTAGTTTTCGTGCACTATGTCAGTTCTTTGTGACTCTGGAGTCCTCCGCCTTAAAACTATAGTAGTTTTCCAAAAGTACTATAAATTTCCTTTCTGTTAAAAATATTTAAAGTTGTTATATCCTGTTAATAATAAAGTAGTTATCTTTAGCTGTATAAACTTTGACATTAAACAAAAAAAAAAAAAAAAAAAAAACACATACACAACAAAGGAAGGGGGGGGTACATATGATGAGTTTGTCTCAGTGTCAAATGTCGTAAAATGACTCTCTTGTGGCACCTGAACTGTTTTAACTAATATCGTGTCATTGAAAAGATTGAGCTTGGGTGAGATCGGCATTGTTCAGAGCATCACCGTCCTGTATAATGCGTACTTTTAACGTCTGCTCATTAAAGAAGTCGTTTTATGCCGTACCGAAAACTCCAAAATTGGACAGACAATCCAAGGGCCTGGTACTCTTTCCAGATGATTGTAGGTTTATGTAATACACCGCCAATCAATCATTCCATCCAAGAATCGTGCTTATTGGCACTTGTCAGCCTGCAATAGGAAATAACTGAGCTGGAGGATGAAGTCCTCTAATGGAAGCAAAGAGAGCCTAAAGACTGGTAGCTAATATAAAATTAGAACAACAGCGAGAGACCGCACAGTGGAACGGTACAGTTCTTAAATTTAAGGCAGAGCAACGAGTTTGAAAATCTGGGTAGCTATTCTGAGCTCATATACATTTGTGGAGAGCAGGAAACATACAATAACCCCTACAACGTCATCAAAAATTACCGTTTTAAAGATCGTAGGGCTCTCTTTTTTGAGGCATTATGATTGGCAGATTTCCACATCTTCAAAGGAGCTTAAATCACTTGGGCTCACCATTATAACGAGGCTCTACTTTCTTACTGCACACTGATTTTCAAAACTCTCTTCTTTGCTGAGTTTCTCAGGTTTCAAAACTGCAGGGAGTATGCATTTCTTTTCCAGTTTCGAATTTACAAGTGGAGTTTCATTAAAGTTTGAAACTGCATTGAGTGTGTATTTTCTGAATTTTAATCTTAAATTTACTCGCTGGTTTTTATTGATGTGTAGAACTGCAGTGAGTATGTATTTCCTCAACTTCAACCTTAACTTTGCACTGTTGCGCGGATACACTATAATAATACCCTTGTGCATAAAATGCTTTCGTTAGAAGAGTCTCATTAGAATAGCTTTTATACCCGAGCTTTGCCTCAAAATTTTTGAGTTGTACCGTACAAGTGCGGTAGCTCGCTGGTGATCTGACTTCACATTAGCTACTAGTTTTTGTTGGCTCTCTTTGCTCTATAAGAGGATTTCTGTCTCCAGATCGTTTAATTCCTATTCCATGCTGATGAGTGCATAATAAACATGAAACTGCATACCATGGATGGAATAAACGAGCTGGTAGTGCATTGCATGCCTAGGATGCTTTTGGAAGACGTGTTTCACAAAGAATCATCTCTCCCAAACAGTGTATGAGCCCAAAATCGCCATGAGAGAGTAATGAGGCAGTAACGCCCAAGGACCCCTTAATAGTTTAGTGGAGAGAATGGAAAACACCTGAAAAATGTGCAAAAGTGTCCGTTGTAATTACACATCACACTAAGGTACTCATTTCTGCATCATTCTGACCTGAAGATCAATTTTTGGTGGCTGTTTGAAAATCCTCTAAGGAGGATTTTTTTTTACTTAAGTTTTTACTTAATCGATGCAGTGATATCTGTACCATTTTGAACTATAATAAAGGCACCTCCTCCCTGTTAAATGTGCACTTAGTTCTGTTTATTCAGTAAATGTCTATTCTTAATTATTCTAAAAAACCTAATTGTTCCATAGCAAATTGTCAACTAGTGTATTTGTTAAATTAAAAAAAATACCTCGTAGTGTAGGAATTCTTGAATATTTTACTTTTTCTCTGCAATTAGTAAGTATTCCTAAAAGCTTTAAACACTTCATTAAGTTTATTTTTATATTTTGATCCGATATCCATGAGTGGAAATAATGTTTAGAAAGTTCTGTTTTAAAATTTGTTTGCGTTTAAAATAATTATGCTTACAAAACTTGAAATTTAACTAATTAGTCCTTAATCATCAGTATTTTATAACATTTATAAGCAAACTTCAATAAAAATTCAAATAACCACGCGCTGAATCTAACTTGTTAAATCCTTGCTATGCTCTATGTCCAAAAAATTTTCAAAGAAAAAAAAAAACGTTTTTAGCGTTTAAAAACGGAAGAGGCATACGTAAAAAAATAGAAAATTCACCATATAGACTTGGAGTTACTTATCGTTAAGACATTCTTTGGAATTTCTCGATAAAATTCATCAATGCCTGCACATTAGCACTTAATAGATCATGTGGCATATTTATATTAATAGTTCAATGTTAATTTTAAAGTTATGAGATACACAAAATTTCTGAATTGCATTTTTAAATCAATTTTTAATACTATCAGAAAGAAACGGGATGGAGTGGTATTTATTGTTTAAGAAATATATTGTAATTTCTTTAAAAGCACCACTAATTTACAAAATCAACCGTAAGCTTATGCTCCTGAAAGTTTTAAAGATATCATTTAAATCAATTTGATATTGCTTCCTAGATAATTTTCGTGTACTTTTTTCCAGGTCCGTATTTAAGGGAGGGTTTTTAGGGTTCAAACCCCCTCCGAAAGTTTCAAAACTATTTCACAAAATGCTTTTCTGTTATACTTTTTGGCTGAAAAACTTAGTGCCATTCTATTTATTTTTCAATGTTATTTGAAAAATGGAATTATTACTATTGAAACATTGTAAAAATTCAGTGCTTTATATTTATTTTTATTGTTGCTATTGCGAACATAAACTCTGCATTGTTTTTAAGAAACGTGCTTGTAATTATGAAAGTGCTCACAAAATGACCAAAATTCTTTACATTTGAAAGTGCTCTACTCTTCATTCAAAATATTTTAAAAGTGTCATACAATATGAATTTAAGAAGAATTACTTTGAATTATCGTAAATGAGTACGCGTATCGATTCCTTCGAGTAGTTGAAAATACACAGATTATTTAATAATAGTATAAGTGCACGCATCAAACTTTCCCCCTTCGTTCAATAGACCAACTTTTTTTTTTTACATTTAGGGCCCTGCTCCACATCAGCGTAAAACGGGACCGAAATCGAAGGCAGATACCGAAAATTCGGGTACTTTCCATAGGAACACTATACAGTGCGTCGCAAAAGTTTAAGCACAACCGAAATCTTTTGATAAGACGAAAAGTATACACCAAAAAGCTTTGAAGCTTTTACTGTAATTAAACAAACAGCTTACAAATCCATGTTTCAAATTTGGAAATAAATCATATAAATTAAAATACGATTACATGATAAAATCAAAATTTTGCTATCGCAAAAGTTTAAGCACAAAAACGGAGTATATATATTTTAGAAAGCATAAAAGTCTTTTAGTAGTCTATGGTAAACCGTTGCATCTGATGAGTTCGAATATGCGATTTTTCATCAATACCACGAGATCATGGAAGGTTTCAAGAGTTAGTCTGTACCGGGCTTCCTCGATTGCAGATTTAAGTTCTTGAACAGAGCAATACTGCTTCCATTCTGGTATACGTCACGTGCGAGAATTCCCCAGATGTTTTCCATGGGATTTAGATCCGGGCTGAGTGCTGGCCAGTTCATTACACTAATATTTTGAGAAGCAAGCCATTCTTTCGTACTACGGGAATTGTGTATTGAAGCGTTGTATTGCTGAAAAATCCAATCAGGACCACCTAGGACTTCACCAAATGGTAACAAATGCTTTCTCAGGGTATTTTGATACACCTTTCTGAATTTTGTCTACCCTTTAGAAAGCTAAGAGAAGTTTATTCGTTGAAACAAAAAGCGCCCCACACCATGACTGAGCCACCACCTTGTTGCCTACTGAATACGCACTTCGGATCTTTCCTCAAATCACGCCAGTAGTATGAGAACCCATCTGCACCGTCTAAATTCCATTTTTTTTCCATCAGAGAACACAACAGTAATCCATTCGTCACTATAATACATATGATGCTTTGCCCACTGCAGTCTTGCTTGTTTGTGACACTTTCTCAGAAAAGGTTTGCGGGCTACCTTTTGTTTTTTTTTGATAAATCCTGATTCTTTTATTCGTCTGCTTATGGTATCACGTGATAATTTTGTTACAAGTCCAGTTTTTATTTGATTAAGTGACAAATTTTCAGTTAAGGCCAGTTTTTTAATTCTTCTATCTTCACGAGAGGCAGTTTTTCTCGGTCTTCCTGATCTAAACGCAGATTTAAATTGATTTCCACGTTTCAGAACATTATAATACAACGTTTAGATCGATTTAAAATCACTGAAATTTGCATAACAGAATTACCTTCTGCTTTCAGCTTCCAAAGTTTCACAACTTCTTCAGACGAGAGCTGTAGTGACTTCGGCATCTTGATAACACTTTAAGCCATTGCTACACTATGTAACTCGTTCAAAAGAACCGCACTGGTTCTTCACGCATCACGTTTCAAGAGATATTTGCATAAAATCTGATCTGTGCATAAACTTTCACGACAGCCAAAAAAATATCTTTTGTATTTTCTGATTTTCGTTGCGGTTATATTTTTCAAAACTTCAAGCACTTAATTAGGATCATAGTAGCCACTTACAGTATAAATATGAAAGCATTCTGCTGAAAAGATTTCTTCTTATTCAAAAATTTTCATTGTGCATAAACTTTTGCGACGCACTGTATAATCCATTTTACGTTTCTGCTTTATTTTTCTGCTTTACGTTAATGTGGAGCAGGGCACTTACTCATGTCAATGCCCTTATAGAAGCAGCCCATTCCCTCTCATTTAAATAACCTGATTCAAAAAATCGATAGAATATAGAAATCAAATAAATTTGATTGATTACATAGATTTTGCGAGAAATGTGTTTTGTATAAAACCCTCCCTGAAACAAAAGTCTGGTTACGGCCCTGCATTTTTCTTACATTTCACTATTATATAACTTTTCCAAAGTTACTTTCAGCGACATAGAAAAGGGAACTACCCATTGCGCGTTTACGACTAGCACTTTAACATTAAAGAAAAAAAAAATTCTAAAGACGTTGACCTCAATATCAGACATACTTTCGAATAAGGAATGTTTTTCCATAAAATTATTTTTATAATGTTTCATAAGCGCACCTGATCAGATTTTAATTGCCGAAAATAGATTGAAAAAATAGACATCCATATACTTCGTAGCCCTGAAGGAATTTTCGAAGGTCTATAATTTAAATGACGTTCAAGAGTTTAGTTATGTCTCAGATTGCAGTGCTCTAAAATCTCTGTCGGTGTAGCTAGACATAGAAAAAAAAATGCAAGCAATATTAAAGTAGCTTCCCAGTTGAAGTGATCATTAATGCTTTCAGACAATTTTTTTTCTCCTGAGCTTCGAAAAGGAGCTTTCAGAACACCTGAGGGGCAGGTAGATATCAATGGAAGACGTGCGTGTCATGTAAAAATTGCTCCTGCCCACCATTTAAGGGGAAAACCGAACATTTAGGTTGCATTTTTCTTGTATCGAAATTTTTTTGTGTTCATATTTTGTGATCGTTGCACATAGAAACTACTATCAGGTCAAGGTGCAGAGTATCCGAATGAGTGGGACAGGGTATTTTTTTTTAAGAGTGCTGCACATTGCAAAAAATAAACTTGTTTGTACAATATAATACTGAAAGCGAAGGTTTCGGCTTAAAACTGTAAATTGCACAGTAATAAACGGTAAAACTAGCTGTTTTAGTTTATAACTGTAATATTAGCAATTTTACTGTTTATTACCATAAAATTAGCCGTGTTATACCATAAAAACAACAGTATAATACTGGAAGCAGAGGTTCCAGTTTAAAACTGTTAAATGCACAATAATAAACTGTAAAACTAGCTATTTTAGTTTTTTACTGTAAAACCAGCAATTTTAGTTTATTACTGTAAAACTAACAAATTTACAGTCTATTGCTGTAAAACTAGCAATTTTACTGTTTGTAAGAATGAAGGCTTTCACGGCCGGTGTAAATATTAGTTAAGGATTCCGGGCTGTTGTGCTGTGGTCTGAATGGCTTTAATCCATACGTTTCGATCACAACTGCGGCGGTCATCTTCAGTGGGTGGGGTATATAGATAATAATTTTACTGTTTGTTACAGTAAAATTACAATAGAAATAGCTGTATTATATTGTAGAAACAACAATTATTTTTTGCAGTGTACAGTCAAAACTCGTTCTGAATTTTTTGCGTGAGGAGGACACGGAGGTGATCTTTCAAGCGGGGTGATCAAACTGCAAAAAAAAGAAGCTGTTGTCTTTGCAGTATAATACTGGCAGCAGAAGTTCCAGTTTAAAACTGTAAATGCACATAATAAGCTGTAAAACTAGCCGTTTTACAATTTATCCCTGTAAAACTAGCAATTTTACAGTTTATTACTGTACAATTAGCAATAATACCATACAATTTGCTGTATTATACTGTAAAAAACAACAGAAACAACTGGCAGCAGTGGTTCCAGTTTAAAATTGTAAAATGCACAGTAATAAATTGTGAAACTAGTAATTTTACAATTTGTAACTGTAAACTAGTAGTTTTACAGTCTACTACTGTAAAAGTAGCAATTTTGCAGTTCATTACTGTAAAATCAGCTGTATTATACTGTAGAAATACCTATTTTTTCAGTGCATACAAAACGAAAAAGCAATTAAACCATAAACTCGTATCAGACAAGTTGAAGTTTTCGCAATAAAAAATAGTTTGAAAGTTATAATTTTTTTTATAAATTTCCATTTCAGATTTTTTTATTTCTTTGCAGATTAAACACTGTTAGTAATTCTTGATTGACCTAAGTCTTTTTTAATTTGTCGAAGCAGTTTACTGCGTTTCTATGAAGCGCGCTTTTTTTTTTTTTTTTTTTTGCTCGCTCGTTATAAGCTTTTTCAGAAAAATGAAGACACGATAATAAATGCTTTTTGAATAAAATGGTGTTTTTTTTAATAAACGTGTGATTCCATTTAAAAGAAGCTTCAAACTAAATTGAGGTATTTTCTTAGTTTGGACGCGTTGATAGATCGAATATTTGTAAATTTTTTGCTATCATATATTCTTAAATAATTTTATGGGGGAATTATCTTTGTAATAATATTGTGGAAAAAATGCGTATTCCTCATGTGTTAAAGTTAGAAAAACAGTTTTTTTTTTAAGATCCTTGGAAGTTTTTGATAGAATTGCAAATTTTTTTTTGTCAAAAGCTTGAGCAAAATTTCCGATGAACTTAAATACAAAAACCAGAATTGTGTTGTTTGTGCATTAGGTATTCAAACAAAAGGAAAAAGTGACTGAAAAAATTATTTAATTAATAGAATGTTCAAAACTCGAAAGCCCTTCCGCGAAGTTTTAATAAATTTCTCTCCAAGAGTGCAATAAATAATGAAAATTAATTTTTGATAAATTTTGATAAAAAATGTAATTGCATTATGTACTTTATTGTATATTACGCACCCTGTATAACTACTTTATTTGATTAGCCCATTAATGCCTGACATTTTTTTTCCAAAGATATTTTGTATACTGTTTACAAACAGTGTTTAATGGACGGGAAAAATAATAAAAAAAATATTACGTAAAAAATAATTTTTTTATTAAGGAAAGAAAAATCGTCCCTTAAAAGTTACGATAGACCCCAGAGTGTACATACTTTTTTTACTAAAATTTTTTTCTGCCTACAATATAATATTAAAAAAGACATTTCATAAGAAGAAATAAAATTAGCTTTTTTTTTTTGAGATTGTGAACGATGTAATTTTTGATGAAGATCATATTAAAACTGCTACAGAACACACTTTACAATGGTTATGTGCTGAAATCTGTTAATAACGAATTGAAACAATACCAAGGTACTCATTTAACACTATTATTTGGTTGAAATATTCATTTTGGTGAAATTCAGACCCTTTTTTGGACCGTCCCTAAAACGGGACGCTAGGCATTAATGGGTTAAATAGCATACCATTTTTTAAAAGATAGTTCTTGGTAATTTTAGAAAATAACAATTTGAAAATTCGAACTACGTCCGGTCTCAATATGTTCGGAGTTTTGACTATCTTTTTCAATCAAACTTAATGCAGGTATGTTTTGGAAGACAGTTCTTTTACAGTTAATAGTAGCAGATACAAGTACACTTGTCATGTTTTCATTAATATGAAATTCTAAGGGATATTTAGGCATGCACAAGCTTCATTCGGGTAGGTAATTTTCAAACTAACATGCTTGAAAAATCAAGTAAAATTATTGAATTTTTTCGACCTCTATTTAGTACATTCTTTGTAGTCCTGTTTAGTACAAAAAAAAAATAAAAATAAACTAAAATAAATAAATAAATAATCTATCAAGAATGTCGTTTCGCATTTATTTTCTTTGGTTCATTTTTCAGTGATACTATTACATTTTTAGACTTTTATCTAATAGCAGTCGTGCTTTCGAATGTGCATTTATTACTGTAAATGCCTGCGTCCAATCGTCTACAAATTATCTTCCTTATCTTCAGAATCGTCCCTTCGATATCCAATCAATCATACTTCAGAAAAAAATCCGCATAAAATGCCTCAACAGCAATTTAAATATTGGCGGAAATATCCCATTAATTATACTTCGCCTGAAAACAAGTTGATTAGGCGCTGTTGAAACTAGTTTTCAATTTTTGAATTTCTCGCCTGAGAGTTTGGCGACATTTTTTCGACGGCTCCGTTTCCTTAATTTGAACTTAATTTCACTTAATGAATAGTCTGTATTGGTAGAAATGATCGAGACGTTTCTTACAGTGAAAAGACATTATTTAAAAGTTTTATTTTTGATTATCGTCCGTTGAACTTATCCAATGATATCTATTCAAAAGAAAAATAAAATAAATCTCGAATTGAGAATGCAAGCGGATATCAGTAGTGCGTGTACCCTCGAGGACATTTCTCTAGTTGCAATGTAAATTTGTAATTCGAAAATAAACATAGCTTTAAGTTGCAGGTTGGTTGTAATTAAACTTATTTACAAGCAGCATCTTATACTATGATAGGTCTGATCTAGTTAAATTGCTCTCAAGATATACGATTATGCCGAAAAAAGTAATGAGACTGATTTTTTTTGTTTCTTTTCAAACTATTTATTTTTTGACAGACAGCAATATTGCCTCCTTTAAAATAGTTTCTTTTGGAAATAGTTTTGGAGACGTTGTTCCCATTATTGATGACATCGCTGAAAAGGTTCAGGTGGTAGGGACTTGAATACGTCGGTCATGATCTTTTGGTTGGTTGGTTGGTTTTCTTGAGGTTTTTTGACGCAAGAGCCTTAATAGCCCCAGGTAGCACAAAAAACGTTTAAACGTTTTATAAACGTTTTTAATCCGTTGTCACAACGTTAATAACCATTTTACAACCTTTAAAAAACGAAGTGTGCTACTTGGGGCTATTCTGCGCTAAACGTTTTTTAAAAAGAGAAAAAATGCTAGAAAGTGAAATCTCATGATCTTCTGAATATTCTCAAGACTCCAGAGTCCCAACAAGTTTTCTTTTAAAGACATTTTTCGATTTTGAAAAACGAAAAAAAGTTCTGGACTTAGATCCGATGAATAGGGAGGCTGGTTTGCAGTAATAATACCTTTTCTAGTAATAAATTAAGATGGAAAGGGTCATGGGACACACGTGCAAATCTGATATCCAAAATTGATGTAGTGTTAAAGTGTAAGTTAATTTATCACCCATAATCCTTATTGTCAAACAACGTTCTACTCTCACTAGCTTAACTCTTTCCTCGGTTTTTGAAGTAAAATTCCCCACTGAGTGAGGCTTATTTCCAACATGGTGTGATTTGTATTATTACCCAAAGGCTTCAAAAGTGATTCTCAGATATCCTCCCCCCACCTGATTGAACGAAGATTTTGAACTAAACATTTTGTCAGTAATTTTAAATTGCTAAATTTCTTGTTGATTATGTGTGTTCTGGCTCCTCTTTCAAACAAGTTGGTACTTATTATTATGAGTCTTTGCATTGCAGATATGAAGCATTGCAAACCTTGAAGCATTTGATATTTCAAATTGAACTTTCCGAAAGAAGAACTAGTATTACTTCACAGTTGTGTTAGTTGATCATAATTATCCTTAATCTTTTCATGCTCTTATGCAGAGCAGTTTAGTTTCCACATGTTTTTTCTTAATTTAATAAAAGCGTGATGTCGTATTGTTTTTCACTACTTCTTTAAAATTCGGGTTGTTATACTCAATGGTGTACTTGTAATTTATCGAATGCAGTGACCTCTGCTTATATGAATCACGTTTGTATGAAAAGTCTTTATTCAAGAAAGCGGCTGATTCAAAGAAGCGGCTAATTCAATAAAGTGACTAATAGTTCCATAAGACTGAATTTTTTTTTTTGACGTTTTGATTCATAAAAGCGGTTTCTTATTTTGATCACCGATTCAATTTACCGGCGTTTATTGTATTGCTTTTATAAATTGCAAAAAGTTCAGTGTATATACGTATTCTGTAATATGAAGTACAGTACAATCCTTCTACAGCTGTATTGTAAATTCCTTCTGCTGTCAAATATTGCAAAGACCCCTGGTGGTCTTTCCAATGTTTGACAGCAGATGAATATGGTGGAGGAACCGTACCCCACATGGGTGGGGAAACAGTATGCCGGAAATCCTACTGATATGCAAAAATGGACAACGGTATCGATTTATCTCAATCCTCTTCGCCATCAGTAGTGAGAGAGTTGACACGGCAAGATTAATTACGGAATAAATAATCGCTAATAGTCCTGTGACAATTGATTAATGATTTAGCTTGAGCTATATTTAGGCATGGCCACTTTAAACCCAAGTAGATGAGAATGCTATTTCGAGGTGGGATGCAGCATAATACTTTATGTAACTTCAACAGTGGCTAGAAGCACAAAATTTCAGGAAGTGTGGCTGTTTATTTGCAAATTAGCATAAACTGATGAATTATGTGGCGATTATCTTTTCATTTGAGATGGTCCTGCGCAGTCACATTCCATAAAAGATGATGTTCTCAAATTTAATGCTGACAAATTTGTTGTAAGATTGAGTGATTAATTGGTATTTATTTTGCTGCTTCTTTTGATTTATGATCACGAGTATGTTCATTGTAAAAGATGCAAGGTTCTAGTTTGATAATCCTTTTGGCGGCAAAACCGCACCCTCTCATTGATCTGCCTATAATCTGCGCGAGTATATATGGGCTTGCCGTCAGGAGGTTTTTGATGCGAGATGCGGTTCGTTTCGGAGTCTGATGGTCAGAATAGCGATTGCGTAAGAGCATTCGTGGTTAAGTCTCATAAAAAATCAAATAAAACTTCAAACATCCCACTTTAATGTTGGTCTGGCTTGTGCATTCTCTTTAGGTTAACATGGCTCGCCAGAAATGATTGAATACATTTTCAACTTGACCGCTTCAGTGTTGGATTGATGTTCAAACTTTACTTTTTGATACCCATTTGGAGAAAATCAGCACAAGGTGGATAGATAGGTGTTTTAGTTTTTCTTCTTTTTTACAATTTCATTTAAAAATACCACGAGAAATAGAAACAGTTTTCTGGAAAAACACAGTTTTTTATTCTATTTTTTCAAGACATTTTATTAAAAAAAACTGAAAAACCATAAAATACAGTTGAGTCAACGCAAAAACAATATATAATACTTCTTTCACTCCTATATTTTTTTCGCTTGTTTTATTATTCATTTTACATTCGTATGTAATGCATTATTTTACTCCTTCCTCTCCATCGGCTGGTGCACAGAAAAATAAGAACGAGGACTTTCTATTGTCTTTTTCCATGGTTATAGGGCAATATCAACACTTGGCTGTCCCATGCCTCTGCCTTTGTGACCGCTTGAAGGACCCACTTTACCAAGATTTGATACATCAGTTTTGAACTGTGCGAAGGCTGATTTGATATTTTATCCAAAAAGTATCTAAGGTTCTTAAACCAATGTACCCTCTAGACCTCGACAAAACATCGATAAAAATGGCGTACTACTGGATACAATATTTTTTAAAGAAGGCTACGTGGATAGAAATACTTAATGGTCATAGTTACCCAATAGGGTGAGTCGAAAAAATCGATCTTTTTATTTCGAAATCGCATTACCTCTCAAAAGTTGTGGTTTAGTATCCACAACTTGGGAAAAATAAGAAAAAAATTCTAAGTTGACGTCTTCGGTTCGCGCATGAGGCTCAAAGTTGGAAAAAATATGTTAAAAATGGAAATTTTCAAAAAGAAAAAAGAAAAAAAAAACTGTAACTTTTTATAATGCAAATACCATAAGCTGTAAATATTTTGTGCATTTTTAATCTAAAAAAATATTTTATAGCTTTTACATACGATCTTTAGTTTGCACATCAGCCTTAAATTGGGCTAAAATCGCCTACAATGTCAAATTTCGAAAATATCGATTTTTTTTTTATTTCGAAATCGCATTACCTCTCAAAAGTTGTGGTTTGGTATCCAAAATTTGGGAAAAATAAATAAAAAATCTAAGTTGACTACTTCGGTTCGCGCATGAGGCTCAAAGTTGGAAAAATATATGCTAAAAATGGAAATTTTCAAAAAATAATTTGAAAAAAAAGTAATTTTTTTTCTATCGAAACTGCTTTAAATTGTTAGTAGATAACATAAGTTGAACCCAAAAAATTATATATAACTTTTAGAAGATACATTCTGTTTGTGCATAAGGCTCAAGATATGAAAAAAAATGTCAAAAACTGAACCAGAACGCACTATGTCGGCGCTGTGCCGGTATATTTTTGTTCTACAGCCGACTTTTCTAGACATTACACATATTCTAGGAGACAGTTCAAAGTCCCTGCAGTCTGCACTCCCTTTGGTTGTCACTTAGTCAGCTAGACCCGCCAAACAAACAGCATCTTTAATTAGCAACTGAAAGTGAATCAAAAAGTGCAGCGTGTTTAGCTTTGGGTGAGTTTTTTTTTGTAACTTTATAGCATATTTTTATGCTCAAGTTTTGTTATACTGTTCTCCGTTCTCCGAATAATAAATAATGGAACCCCGGAAAACTTCTAAACGTTTAATTATTTGTCCGTTTTTTGGTGTACCGAAAGGGTTAAGTCAAAGTGTTTTAACCACATGTGCAGATGTGTTGTTAGCTTGCTTTGAAGAAAAATCGCAATCTGTAAAAGGCGAACCTTTTTCAAGGATTTCAGATTGCATAGCTCATAGAAGAAATTTACTGCAAAGCTTCTATACCAACGGTCAGTCATGTACGTATTGTAAAATTGATAAAGGATTACCATAATACTACACTTTGAGAAAGTCATTTAGTCGTGATAAAGATAAATTGAACTTCAAGACAAAACTCAATCATTTTGTTAATTAAGCGAAGTCTAAACTTTTTGACGTTGCTTCTTTCAAGTGTGCAGTGAATTTGTCGTGTTCTTGTGCTAAAAAGCCAAGTAGATCTTGTAGATGTACACTATACATCTGTACATTGGTATAGAACGCACATTGGTATTACCACTGTACAATGGTATAAAAGCTTTGCAGTAAATTTCTTCTATTTAAGCAGATATGCAATCTGAAATCCTTGAAAAAGGTTCGCCTTTTACAGATTGCGATTTTTCTTCAAAACAAGTTAACAACACATCTGCACATGTGGGTAAAACACTTTGACTTAACCCTTTCGGTGCACCAAAAAACGGACAAACAATTAAACGTTTAGAAGTTTTCCGGGGTTCCATTATTTATTAGTCGGAGAACGGAGAACAGTATAACAAAACTTGAGCATAAAAATATGCTATAAAGTTA